>JARJEC010106527.1:0-17803 GCA_030264575.1 Tachinus sp. AB-2021
TACCAAGAGATAGCGCTGTTGAGATGGTCAAATGCGGAAAACAAAACATATGAGATTAGTCAAGGAAGTTAGTGTCAAAGCCCGCAAAATACAAAAATATAAATTCAAATTACATAAAATCGGGACAAGCGAAGAGTGTCAAACAGTCCAATCGGATCCACCTTTACTTTTATACTATCCTCCACCAATCCTAGTCAACATAATACTTATCTTATTGAATTTAAAATGATTTAACAAAAAGAACTGATAGCGTAACTATATTATTGGGGGAAAAGTTTTAGTACGCATTGCGACCTCTAGTTTATAAATGTCAGGAATTCTAATGCCAAACGACGTATTTTCCGAAGATTGGTATTAGAATGAGTATCATTTATAAAAAATTATCGCTAAACGAACCACGAGATTATATTTGGCATGACAATTTAATTTTTACATTTCAACCGATTATTTATTCATTTATATTGATAATATTGCAAAGTTTTGTTAAATAACCATATGCACAATTTAGTAAAATATGTGATAAAAGTGTAAATGTATGAAATATAATTAAAATTAATATGACTAATAATGACTATTTATTATCAACAAATCAATATATATAATGCAGGATTTGAAATAAAGTCCTATGTTTTTTATCACAATTTATTTAGTCACACCGTGACTGCAGTTTTGACTGAACCTCAGTCTTCATCATGAGTAGTCTGATGAAGACTGAGGTTCAGTCGAATCTGCAGCCACGGTGTGACTAAATAAATTGTGATAAAAAACATAGTAGTTCATTTCAAATCCTGCATTATGAATTATCACTTAGTAACGGTCGATTCAATCAATTTTCTCAAAATATATAAGGTTTTATGTTTCTTGTTAATAATATTGTTTAAGTTATTATAATAGTGCATCTTATTTTGTACTAATTTATTTGTCTTGAATTGTTTTAATTTATTATACATACCGTAAGTTCTGATATTAATTTTATAGTTCATTTGTCTTTCATTTATATATTTTAATGTTGTTGGTATTTATTTACATCAAAGTAATATTTGTATTTGTTGGGTTTTAATTTATATAATATTTTTACTGAATTGATGATATTTAATTACAACATTGGTTGTTTGTTTATATTTTCAATTGTATTTTTATAATAGATAGTAAGCAGTATATTTGTGATGTCATGTATTTTTATAAATTTGTATAAAACAAGAAAAATGTAAACAAAAATAAAAATCATCATTTTAGAAATAAAAGTATAATGTGAAATACAATATAAATTTTATAATATAATATCTTTTCATAAATAACAATTATGTTCACTGCCTGAGAAAGAAGCTTCATAGAAACAATGTACGTACTGATGAAAGGAATCGGCGGAATAATTAAAATACACGGAGAACATTACTGGGCCGTCAAGTTGTCAGAGATAAAGACCGAAAAATACGGGGTGAAATGCAGATTTTCACCCGTAAAACAAAACAATCTGCACCAATATAAAATTAAATGTTAAGGTTAGAAGATAAAAACTCCCCTCGCAATTCGACGACAAAGATGATAAAGAAGAAAAAAGGCCCCGAACATTTAATGGCACTACATTGTTCCAATGAACCCATTAAGAAATGCAATTAATAATAATTGATGGAAATGCTTTAGGAAAATAAATGCGAGGAGATATCTTAAATTCTGAAAACTAGACAAAATAAAAATCTGCCATTTCGAAAAATATCACGGGCTTTTAATTGAGTTTTAACCGGCGAGCGTGACTGTTTTAAATTTAATTTACATCGTTTCTAGCTTCCACAGCAATAATTCATTCGTTTCATATAAATCCTCGTTTAATATAGGAATAAATTTTAATTAAATAAAATTTGATTAATACCCAGTTTTATTTTAAAGCCAAATATAGAATTAACCCCATATATTCCACGAAAATTTCGGTGTTTAAATGTTCAATTCCTACGTGTTCTCTCGATCGTGAAATTTGATCCATTTCATAAAAAAAATATCTTCTGATTGTCTGTCCCTGAAAAGTGTAGGCATAGAGAATGGAAGGTAATTTTATAAAACACAACTCTGTATTGTATTTTTAAATTGAATTATATATGTTATATAAAGTAGAATCTCACGTAGGAACACTCGGTGGCACTCAAATAATTTGATCTGCAGAACAAACATTCCCCAAATGCGTTCGCAACTGTTCGCGTTCAGGGCTCCCTGTAAATTATAGTATAATGCAGGAGCTATGTTTATCGAATTCGTTCTAGAGGGAAACTGTTTTATCTTGTTATGCACGTGGTATGTTGAGGTTAGTGTGAAGGAATCCGTGAAAGTAAACATTTTATTCCTATATGATTGTGATTTTACGACACATAATTGAAGATGTCGGCTTAAGAAGGCTATAAGCCACAAACGAAATTTTAATGAATCTTATGAAGTCATTAAATATCTATGTAACATGTATTTGTTTTACATTGAACAATCAAATCAATCAATCAACCAATTAAGAAGTACAATTTTGGTATTATAATTTGCATTACTACTGAAAAATTCAGATAATATAACACACATTGCTCAAAAATCAAACTAATCCAATATTATATGTATTATTGCTTGCATATTTTGTAATCGGGACCTTAAAGAAACAAATTGAGTAAAAATAAAATTGATTAAAATAATAGACAAAAGAAGGCGATTCACTAACATAATACGAATGTGTTAAAAATGCTATGTATTTTTTATGAAAAATTAAAAAATAAAAATAAATTGTTTGAAGTTAACTAAAATTATCTTCTTCTTGACATATAAATTTACATTTAAGAAACTATTTATTGTAGGATCAAGCCCTCGATAGAAATTGTATCCATTATATCATAAACTATAGTTTAGAAGTTAGGTTTTTACTTTATTTTGTGGAAATATCAACATTAACAAACAAACAAAATGCAACCTATGTTCTATTCTCTGTTTACTATACAACACTTTTTAATAATGTCGTTGGTGTTGAGGTGGGTAAATGCATAATTATTCTGCGACTTTCCGTCAGCGAGCGCTTTATTTAAATAGATACGCACAATGGGGTCAAAACTGCAGATTTGCTATTTTATTTGGGCTACCGAATCACTTACAAAATAGTATTAATGAAGTAAAACGTTGTAATCAGACTTAAGGAATATGAGTTTAAGTTATTAACAAAATTAAAATTATGAACTAGTTCCCTGGAAAATATACGTAATAGACGCTCTGTTGACATACTCCCAGCTGGCTAACTTATTGTTTTTATCCTATATTATCATAAAATTCAAAAGAGATTATAAAGCAAAAAAATGTGTTAATTTTAACAGAATCGTTGATTTTATTTAAGTAATTTTGAGTGAAGAAGCTTGAAAAAATAACATAAAATTTGCAATCTAAGTACTTTTTTATTTACCATTCCTTTTTGATAAGCTCACTTCATAAACATTTGGTCGATATACTTATCGTAATACAAAAATAAATTATCTTTATTTTCTTTTGACCCTACTCATCTTTAAATTTATCTTCCCTTAAAATTACTTTTTATTAAAATAGAAGTATTGTACAGACTGGCCAAATACGAGATACGTTTAATGGTAGTTAAATGATTTTTCTATAATTTTTAGTTTCCAAGGAAAACGTGATTATTCAAAATCGTCCGTTTTCTATTATGGCCTTTATTTAATTTATTTTTTAAATTATTGATACAAAACTAACACATTACGTAGAATTTAGTGGCGTAGTCAATATTTTTTCTGACTTTTAATTTTGGAGAAATTTTATCAACTTTTTTTTTCAAATAGAAACTAATAGTGCGTTATTATTTATAAATTGTAGAATTGCATCCTGATTTCATCGATATAATAATTTGTTGGATTTGCAGATATTAATAACAATTTTTTTTATTTTTCTAAAATTTGTTTTTAAATCAATCAAATATCTCAAAAATTTGAAAAAGTTGAAAAAAAACTGACTACGCCACTGGATTCTACGTAAAAAAGTGCCCATAAGATATGTTACTCTGGCATCCATAACTTAAGAAATAAACCAAGTAGAGGTCATAATAAAAAACGATTCATTTCGAAAAATAACGTTTTCCTCGGAAACTAAAAATTATAGAAAAATTCTTAAACCAATCTCTCAAAATTAGCTCGAGACAACTTTATCAAAATTTATCTACCATTTTTAGTTTACGAGCCTATAGTAACGTCCATATTTGGCCACCATGTACTTTGTAGTGTATTGTAGTAAGTTGGTACACCTCTTACAATGGATGTTATTTAGAGGTATGGTTTTTAATTTAACAACTTAAGTAACTACCTATTTCCCAGTTGTTTGCTGATTTGTGCTTAGTACGATAGAATAACGCTTACAACTTGTGCAAATTTACTTCGAAAATTGGGGTTTAGTTTGCAAAATCTATTGTAGCTCACGTTAATTAGACGGTTGATAGCGACATAATTGTTTAGCTGAGCAATTAATTCCAATAATCATGAACCGCCATATTGGTTGAAATTTTGTGCACCGAAGAAACGGTTACTGCTGTGGAGTGGGGTATTCAGGAAGATAATGAGTCAATTTGTTAATATGCACAGCAATTGGAGTTGTGTCCATAACCGTTGATGAATGATTAGTGACTTTTTACTTAAAAAAATAAATGTCTTTAATGTGGAAAAGCTGTGGTATAAATAAAACGCCACACAGCAAAATTAATTTTTTAAAACAAACTGAGCGCGTTGGTCCCCAAAATCCTTGAGATTTGACACCTTTAGTTCAATAAGGCTATATTAAGTCATTAATCTAAGCCGATTAGCGACTTATAAACCAACGCTATTGCCAATAATATACCACCTATTCGAAGAAGTGCTCAAAATTTTTCCATTTTAATAATGTCTTTAAAAAACCGTTTATTATGTTTAAGAGGTTCGCAACTTTTTAGCAGAATGAACAGCAACATATACAACCGTTCTATATTCATAAAAGCCAAATGTTTAAGGATTGCCAAGTTTTACCTTAACGCTAACCATATTATAATTTGGGGTTTTATCATATTATAAAAGTCAAGTTTAACAACTGCATTTAAGGCTGCAGTTTAAAGTAAAATCTAACAACTGCATTTAAGGCTGCGTTGTCGCATTACAAGTTACATAATTTCAAACTTTTTTTTCAGATTATCTTTTAAATCTTTATTGTAATAAACTTAACCATACGAATAATTTCTGAAGAAATTTTCAACGATAATTATTAATTAACATACGAGAAAAATGCTATAAATACTAATTGCTTTTAAAAGGTTGTAGTTCTATAATATCATCTTTTAAATGAATATGGCTTTTACAAAATTTAAAAACAGTTTCTTTTATTTTGTAATTTATTCTGCATGATGCTTTTCAATGTAATTTAACGCTTTGAGGTTCTATTTTAGTTTAAGCAAAAATCACCCAATGTTCATATTCATATTCATATTATTCATATTTGTTTTATTTTGTGCTATTACATAATGTTTACAAATGTTAAGTTTACATACAGTACATAACATACAGTACAACCAGCCTAGCAGCAGAGAAGGATACACTACGCGCGCGAGAGAGAGAGAAAGGTCCAGAGTATGCTCAGAGACAAAACCTGAGTTAGTTTTGTTTCTCCGTGCTACGCGTCATTCTCTATCGCTGCGCGATAACGCCTCTCACAGACCAGGCCAAGACGGCTGCACTATATACACATTCAACATTTACATTTAAAAATTGTACATATATTAGATTGGCATTTTAAAAATATCGAAAATTATTGGCAAAACACTCTGATACAGGATAAACAGCTTTTTTGACTAGATATTTTTTTACACAATTATTTAATTGGTACTTGCTTAATATAATATAGAAGTACATTAAACAGTTTAGACTCATATTTCTATATTTATAGGCACGCAAGTATTTATTTTTTATTATTTCTGATATTGTACTCATGTATATCCCGATATGTGCAGTAGGCTACAATGTTTTAGAACTTACTTGAGATGCTAAACAAGGTCAAAATTTTGAGTGTCACAAATTCGTTTTTACGGTGCTTTATATCCAAGAGATGATAAGACTCTCACATCTCGTCGTTGTAATTTAAACAATCTAGTGGCCATTTGGGCATGTTCCAATGAATGTATGTCATAGATAATGAACGAATGGAATAAAGGAAAATATGCAGGTTTTGGTGCGTATTGAGGTAAAGAAATTTCTAAATTATGGAGTAAATATTTTATTTTGCATAGTTTGTCCGATAAGTATTTACCGTGTTTGTTCCAATCCATTCGGCTGTCGACCTGTTGAGGCATGATCGTTGCCAGATTATGTTCTCGACTAAATCTACTAATGTTTTTAAAAAACCTTTTATTGTGTTTAAGAGATTTGCAACATTTTAGCAGAATGAACAGCAAGATAGAACCGTTCTATTTTCATAAAAGCCTGGATTACCAATATCTCCTTAACACCAAATATATTATAATTTAAATATATTATTATTATAGTGACCCAATTATTGGATAGTACTTCCACCTGCGGCGTTCTTGCAAATATATTGCAGCAGGCCAAAAATTTAAATTTTTATTTAATGAGGGATTTATTTAAAAGACAATTAATTTTTATCGTCTGGTGCAATATGTATTTCTGAAGGAATAGCGCAGATGGATATAATATCCAGTGATTGAAGGACGCAGTACATAGACGAGTGGGTTATTATCGTAAAACTATTAGTACAGTATTTTCTACTATAGTATTCCTAAAAATTTAGTTGAGGCATGATCATTGCCAGATTTAATCGAAAACAATCTGGCAATGATTATATCTCAACTAAATTTTTAGGAATAAAGGTCGAAAGCCGACTGGATTCGAATAATTGCGGTGAATACTTGTCGGCCAAACTATGCAAAATTATATATTTACTCCGAAATTTAGAATCTTCTTGTGCTTCAATATTATGCTTCAATGCGCACTAAATAAAGTGTTGGTTTTATCAAAACCTCGCCATCACAAACCATTTACTTACTATAATAATAATGCAAAGCATAAATTGAAAAGAAAATATGCCATAGGTTCAAAATGAAATAAATGTTTAGTTTTTTCATCTTGTAAATATGGTCGGCATTACACAAAAGTGGGGATAGCGTCAGTATATAGGTCAAAAATTATAATTTTGTCTAAAACAGGTTTTGGCCTACTGTGGGATGTCGAGTGTCAACCTACAAAACGACTTAAATGTAAAATAGTTATTGAAATGATAGATGGAGGCCTCAGAGAATCCGTGCTCAGTTCGAAAACCTATAGGATCAACTCTGAAACTCAAAATATACTTGTAAGCAATATAAACCGCAATCGCTTACTCTTTATTCAAAATAAAATATGTAAGATTTATATAACTTGTTTAAAGACTTTAAATTATACGTAATGAAGTATAAGCAAGTATTTACTGTTGTCTACGTTGGAACGAACTTTCTTTCTGTATTCGTATTCTTTATATTCTCAGAATGTTATTTTCTAACAAATTATATTCTGATGAGTGTATATCGTGTTATATAAATTGTATATTGCCGATGTCGAAAAAGTTCATGTTCGATATATAAACAGATGATTGTGGGAGATAAATTAAAACCCTTATATATGTTGTATCATTAAAAGGAATTTTATTATTTTGCAACATTATCTCGTATGAAAAGCTTGCATGTATGAGAATATAAAAAATCTTCTAAGTGAAATTAAACATTCATATGCTTAAAATGCAAATTTCATAAGTGTTGTCGTTGGAAGTGGTTGTTATAAACAAAATTGAGTTTTTGGCCTCATAAATAAGAGTAAATGTTTTATGTTTCAGGCCCCCCACGAGATTGCCGTGTAAGCGACTGGTCACCATGGAGCGCCTGCAGTAAATCCTGCGGAATTGGTGAGATGCAGCGTCATCGCGAGGTGTTAAAGCATGCGAGACGTGGCGGCCGTTTGTGTCCACCTCTGGTCGAGACCAAGTGGTGTGGATCAGCACGTGCATGTAACAAAGGATATTTCAACTGGTAAACTCTATAACGCTGCTTCAGTGTCGAGTACAAAATGCGCGTTAAGTGCATTCTGCCATCGGAGGAACTACCGACTGTGTTTTTAGTGATCATCGCAACTCAGGTTGAACTGCGAGCCAAATCCATGCCGTATTTTTTATATAGTCACCTTGTTTCCAAAAAAATACGGATCACTACAAAAAAAATAATTAAGGGACAATCGACTTATAACAAAATGGTTCATCCAGTCTAAATTCTCTTAAAATACGTCCTGAACGAAACATTTCAATCACGATTTATTAATTATTTTAACATAGTATTAGTGGGGCTTATTTTGTATTATAACTCAATTTTTGAAAACACTTGTTTTTATTACTAAAATAAAAAATAATTTTCAACAAAATAAGTCTGCATAATTTTATTTGTGTGTACAAAAATAAACAGGATAGTCACTTCTTGATTACGTAAGCGTCTATTCTTTCATAATATGTGTGATAAAACGTTGTACTAATAACGAGGTACTATCCAATATTTAGAAATTTGTAAATATAATATTAGGTATAAAACAAATATAAAAAAGGTGTTAGTAAAAATGTCAATGAAGTTTTTATCAACTATTTGTATGAAAAAAAAAATGTTTATTTCGTGTATAAATTTTCATAATGTCAATATCATTACCGCTCATTGATTTTAAATGCCTTATACGTTCATCATTCACTGCATGATCGTGCGACTAAAAATTTTCAGCCTTAACCATGTCAATACAAAAGAATAGGAATGCTTTATATGATATTGAAAAAGCAAATAATTTGTTAAGTATGAATAAGATTTAGTAGATCAAGTCGCGCGATCATCAAAGTTGTAGTTAGTTTAATTTTATACCAATTAAGTTGTATGTATATGTATAATTGTACTAATATAATAATTTTAGTAATTTTTGTCATGCTCATATGTAATCAATAAAACAATAAACGTTATATTTACATAATAAAATATTATTTATTGCTTATTTACTTTTTTATGTGATAGATTTTATAAAGTAAGTATCTAGCTAGTACTATTATTCTTTGTGATATTACAATTATTCAATTGTAAATAATTTTATATTAATATTATATTTTAAGGCCTCGCGCCGGCCGGGGTTGCACATAGAGTACAGCCAATTTCTACGTGGGTCACGGTCAGAATTTGGTGGCTGCGTAGTCGCTGAATGATACTACGCCATTGAGAAGCAATTAATGGCGCTCCAGTGATCGAAATTTCTACACTAAACAGCCTTCATTCACACACGCATACATACATTGTGCTTTTATTTTCATAAAATTCCTTCTTTTAAAATCCAGATAAAATAAAAAAATCTGAAACACGTTAATTTTTTATTTGGAAGGGTCCTTTTTGATCGACGAATAGGACTTGTTGGAGGGAAGAAAACACACACACAAATATCCTCTTCTCTCGAATTTTGAAAATTTTAAATAAGTTTAACCAACCTTGTCACAACTCATTTGAATGATTTTAGTAATTCAGCAGTACCAATTTTTTTCAGAAAGTATTCTAAAATTTTTTTTTTCAATTAAAAAAATAAGAAAAAAACTATAATAACCGTGAAATAACAACATATTACAACATATAATAATAAAATATATAACATTATTTTAAACACCAAAATACAGGTTATTTGAACTTTATGGACAATTAAAGAGATGACTGGAATTGTAGATAAATAGGTTTAGAAGTGAATGTAAAAAAAACATACAAACAAAATAATGATGTTTTGGAAAGGAATCAAAAATAAAAATAAAATAGATGGGAAGGGAATGCTATTGAAGAGAAATTAAAAAAATTAAATATTTAGGTTATGTTATGAGTATGAATAATAATAAGAATAATATATAAATAGACTAGCACAAAAGACAAAGGTACTTAGTGAAAGAATATCTGAAACTATAAAAATTAAAAGAATGTTGATTGATAGTTTAGTAACTAGTATGATATTGTATGGACGGACGTTTAGAGATGATGGATGGAATAAGAAAAGCTGAAGCCAATTTATGTGAAGTACAGGAGATGGGTTTGGGCTTAAATAAAGAAGCTGGTGTATATAAAATAAAGTATGAAGAGATACTAAAACCGAAAAATAATGTAAAACCTCACAGGGATGTTGAAAGAAAAATAAAATTTAAAAATCAAAAAATTGGGAATGAATTAAGAAAATTATTTTAATAGAAATGGATATGCAAGTGTAGAAGCAGAGAGAATGAGAACAAAATGAAAGGGGTAAAAAAGTAAATACAAACACATGATTTAGACATTAGATTTTTAGACAATATTTGAGTGAATGAGTTTAGATACAACGGGAATTACCCAATTATAAAAGTGGCAACGCTCCCATTGTATCTAAAAAGTGCTATATTTAATAATAACAAAAATATTGCAAGGTCCCGATCTTGAAATGAGGAAAAATGGCACAATTTTAGTTGGGTGAAAAAAAATAGTCTGCAGAATATGTGTGCGGACTTAAAAAATGGAAAAATAGTAAATACTAAAAGATGAAGGATGCGCTATAGAGTGGATGAAAACTTTTCTGAAAAAAAGAAAAATCCAAGAAACACTGTAATATATTAAGAAACTGAATTATGTTTAGTTGTTTTGTAAAAGAAATTATTATTATTTAATTTGAACTGTAATTTTAGGGCTAAAAGGCACAAAATAAACATTATTATTAACAAAAAATCAATTGTCACTGTTATTTAATTAAATACATTGATTGGGCTAAGTTATAAGTAGGGTAGATAGACAAGAGTATTTTATTTTGTAGTGCATTAAAATATAATGGTCGGGCTTCCCTGTTTTGGTTAATATTTATTAACCTTCATCAGAGCTCAAATAGAATGTTTTAGAAAAATGTGTAAAACGTTTTGTGCAATGTTATGTATATATTTTTTTAAACATTCTATTTTGTGTTCTGCTGATAATTCTTGAATCTATGACCAGATAGGTGATACTAGTTGCCTGCAAATTGTATTGGTTGTTTTGGACAACTAGCTTCATTGATCGTTTACAAGAAGAGCACGCAACAACTTGCTTTGACTTCGTTAATAATAATTAACGGAAACCGGTATTATAATTGTCCAGTATCGGATTTCCTTCTAAACCAATATTATTAAATTGTCAATAATATTTTCCAACAACTCCAAATAAACATTGTCATTTAATGTTAATAAACAAAAAAACCTAACTGTTGGGTCACCAAGTATTCTTGCGCAAACATTTATTTCTGCGGAACTTGAGTATTTCTCTCTATAAACAATATTACAACATTATTTTATTGACAGAATCATTTTAAGAATAAAAAAATTGTCACTGAAATGTAATAGATTTTTTATTTGGTTTTGGTTTGCATTTGCACTGTCCGTTATTATCTTACAAAATTCTCATCATAATCAACCGCATTGAGCTAGAATCTTTAACTAATGAAATTTATGAATTTTTGTCACTTTCTGTGCTCCAAAGAGCTTAGCATCTCAATCTGAGCGATTTCAACTATTACAATATAGTTTTTTTAAATTTATTTAGCACAGATTTAGTTTCTTAAAATTTATGCACAAATTCTTTAACAAAACTATGAAAAATTTGCTAATGCCACTTATAGAAACTGTCATGGTTATTTGACCACATTTTTCTCAGCACAAAAAATGAAAATAATTTTCACCCACTCGAATACAAAAGTATATGTCAAAATGTCAATAATACTTTTAAAAACCGCCTCTTTTATATAATACAGTAAGATTATGTTATATCATCAAAGTTTTTACACATTAATTAACAAGATTTCTCAATTTAAAACCTGATTTTTTATTGAACGTATATTTTGAATACACACATTTATTTTTAAGCATTTTGCAAACACTTTTTTTATTTGCAATACTACACTCCTTATTTTATTACCATTTTATAACATTTTACAACGTTTTTAAGATTTTTGAAACACATTTGGAACGTTTCTAGACATTATAGAACTTTTTGATATTTACAAAAAAATCGACGACATTAAACATATAAACAAATGTATAAGTATTTCTTTACTAACACAATTTTAAAATATTTGTTTTTCAAGACTCTATAACTATTAAATGATTTGTAATATTATTCTAGTCACTATTTTATTCTACTAAGTTTAAAAAAAATCAAATATTTTCACTTTTTGCAATTTTCTGAATATATAATTGTATTTATTTTACAAATACAACATTTGAACCAACCAAACATATTATACCAAATGTTAATAAAATCAAGTATCGCAAAAGAAATGTAATAAAATAAAATACATTTTTAAAAGATATGAAAGATTTTTTACAAGTATTTTACTTATTTTGTATTAAGATATATAAGCAATTTCTGATTTTCCTATTTATTTCGACCTCTTAAAATAAGGTTTATTTTATTTATTTTTTAAAGATTATTTTTTTTCAGATATCTTCCGTGTTCCACAAAAAAGGTTTTTGCCTTCTATGAATGTTACATTTTAAATAATGAATCAATAAAATAATGAATTTACAACGAAAATTACGATAAAAAAGTGAATTTCATTTCGACATTTTCAGTTTCTTGTAAATTTTTTACCGATTATTATCAATTTTATTGACACTGTGCATGATTATATTTTTAACATTGCTTTAAATTTTTTTTAAATACTTTTTAAGAGTAATATAAAACAAAAATGAGTAAAGTTTTATGCAACTTTCTGTACTTTTGTACTTTTATTAAGTAGGTTTTTTTATTTTAAAAAAATCCAGCTACTTCCTAACAGATGTCTCTACCGGCTCGTTAAAATGTGTAAAAGCGTAAACATTCAACATAGTAAAATTCCACAGCCCGATGAACTTGAAGAAGTGATTGAAATTAACAATCCGCAGTCTAGACTGGACTGGACATAACCTGAATTGCTAGAAGTTTAGTCGTCAAAATTGTAAGTTTATCTGATTTGTCTATTGCTTTGTAATTAATAATTTGAGTTTAAATACAAGTAAATTTAAAATAATTCATATTTTATATTTACATACTACGCACGTATGCAAAACGTAATGTTTGTTCATTTGTCATTATCAGCTCATATTTACATCCTTCCGACTGCTATTTTATGTTATATCTCCAAAGTTTTGTTTAAATAAAGATTCATATATTATTTAATTGTAGCACGCAATATATTTAATACAATACTTCAAAATTTAATTCATATGCTATGTATTAATAATTAATGTTGATGTAAAAATATCTTCATTTATTTTTTAGTCTGGAAGTATAAATAGATTTTCTTGTCGTAGTTTGCAGATTGTGCAAGAATGTTATAAAGCGTTATTAAAATTAGAAAGAATATTATTATAATATTGACATTTTTGCGAACCATAAAACAACTTCAAATAAAACACAAAAACGAAGATAAGTTAAAATAATATTTAATGCAAAAGATACAAACAATGATATGGAAACATAAAGTTATGTAATTAATAGTAAATTCAAATCCTGACAGGAATATTGTAAAAAACGATATAAATATATTAAATATTCTGTTTAATTAGTAAAATGAACACTAAAGAAACAAAGCGTTGCCAAACATTTTATTAATTTTTTTATAAAATAAATCATTTGCTATTTTGAAACATAATTAAAAATTCAAAAATGAATATTTATAGGTATACAGGGTGTCCCAACCGTTCACTATTGCTAACTTTATTATCGAAGTCAGAACAGTTAAATTATCAAAGTAGTAGTATTATAATTTCAAATTTTAAGGTGCAAACAGAATAACTGGTTTATGAGTTATTCCCAGAAATTATATTTATTTAAATGGGACATGTCAACTTATTTTTAAAGTGAAAAGAATACTGAACAAAAAATAAATTATCAATGCATTACAATCTTAAACTTATAAATAAACAAGTTATATGCTCTCTAACTTTAAGTAAACTTTAGAAAGAATATTTAAGTAGGTTATGACATTTTTTAAATGATTCATTATGAAAGTTTTATTTCACCAGATTTGTTTATTTAATCCATACAGTATTACATAATAATAATTGTGTCTGTACCTTTTTGTTGACTATTTCCTTCTATAATTATAAATCAATTTTAAATTATTGACAAATCAGATTCTACTTACACTGAAAATTGGACTTATGCATGAATTACACTGAAAATTGCACTTGTGCAAGAATTACAGCGAAAAATGAAGTGGTGCTAAGCAACTAAGTAAATAAATTGAACTTGACAAATTAATTAATAATTGTCAGTATCAGATGTATATAAATGAGATTAAATAATATCTGCCAGTATCGGATATTTATAACAAATTTAATTGATCGGAAAGTAGTAAATATATTTTGTGCAATGAAAATGATCTAGAAAAGTTTGCATGCAAAATATAAATTTAAGAAATCGCACTCATTTATTTTAATTGTAATTTGATTGTCAAAATTCACTTGATGCTTTCTATAATTTTCAATGCACTTAATATATTAATGCTATTGAAATTCTTTTCCATAATTTCCATTGCTTACTTGTGTGTCATTTTAAAAGTTGATATAATATTAGAGTGAACATATCTTGTTTATTTATAAGCTTAAGATAGAAATGCATCAACAATTTTTCAGTTCAGAATTCTTTTCGCTTTCTAAATATGTTGACATCTATAGAGTGTTCCATTTAAAAAATGTTATTTTTGTGAATATCTTACAAACTAGTTATTAAATTGTTTTGCTATTTTAAATATTGAATTCTGAAATGAAAATATTACTACTTTGCTAATTTAATCGATGTCGTTAAACTTAATATAATATATAATATATAATAATAACAAAGTTAGCAACAGTGAACTGATAAGTCGGGACACCATGTATAAGATTGTATTTTTTTAAACCTTAATTAATTGTATAGAAATACTTCAATATTTCTTAAAAATGACAATGTAAAATTTATTTTAAATTATTCGAAAAATGTTTTATAGAAACAAGGTTTTTAAGTAGGGTACGTTTAATATCATGAATGTTATAGTATAGATTTTTGCATCATTTTAAAAATATCATAAATGCTTTCAAAATATTGTGCCTTTTAAAACATTTTTAATGATTTAAACATTAATACGAAATTTTTTGAGAAATATATTTATGAAATTGAACAAGGAAAACAATACAATATATAATTATTTAAACATTTTATATTTTTTTAAGTAAGTTTTAATTTTAATTTATAAAAGATTTTTGAGAAATGTAATTTGATTATTGTGGAGTTAAATTATTTAAAAATAAAAATAATAATATAATTGGAGTAAATCGTTAAGCAAGTTTCTGTAAAGTGTAGATGATGTAAAAGATAAAACGAGATAACTAACTAAAATACCACATTACTACTATTACTAGCAATTTCTAAAGCGACAACAATCAAATGGAAAAAAATATTTTTATTCACAAGAGCTTATCGGCCCACGTAATGGCGAATTTATGGAACCGATTTAGCATTAGTAATAAATTTAGATTTAGCACTAGCGAATTAAATACTATAGTTGTCATATACCCATTTATTAAAATTTAGTATTAGTCGTAGTTTTAAGATTTGGCCTTGAAAGTTCGTAATATTGAACATCTGTGGCTAAATTCTTAATTTTGTATACGCATCCGTTATGTAGGCGAGGAGCTGGAGCAGCTACGTTCGCAAACGCTTTGGTGAGGAGCGGTGTAATGGTCATGCGGTGTCGATCAGTGTACACTATACCATAATAAATAAACGTGTTTAGGTGTTAAAATAAATATTGTCTATTTGCAAACGGCTAAAGTGGATTTTGTGTAAAAATTGTGTTCGGTGCAGAATAACCGAGCGCAGCTATTCTTAAAATTCTTAAATTTATATTTAAATTTGTTGCATAAATTATCACATCTAAAGTTATATTTAATACTAAATTTATTTTTATGCTTAACCGGTTGCGTAAATTCGCCATAAATATTACTCTGCGGCAGAAAATGAGAAGAGAAAGAAATGAATCGTGTGAATGTGATCTGTTAGTTCATTTATTTTGTTTTTTTTTAATTTTAATTAATTTTGTGATATTGGATCATTGTGCTCAAACGCACATGTGTCTCTTACAATGGGATTTGCAGCAATTGCACAGTTTTAAAGAATGTTTGTAGCATATTAATGCGGAATTGCAGGTATACCAAGAAGTGAATAATATAAAATATATGGTTGATATATTTTTATAAAACCAAGCCTGAGAATATTTTTTTGATAGAATTAATGATTCAAATATTTTTCCTAAAATAGAAAGTAGTCTAATCAGATTATAGCCAATGTAGTACAACATTTGAATCAGATTTAGGTATACATATAATGGTGAAGTCTAACAAGCTGTTTTTCAAGGAGCTTAACTAACATTCTGTGTTAAAAAGAATTGTATGCGACATTAGCGACAAAGGCTATAAGATAGTCACCGGTAAAATCGGCATGCGCTTGCCGATAGACTTCAAAGAGGCTGAACAGCCGGAGCTGACCAAGAAGCTATTTTCGAATCGTAGACATACTCTTCTTCACCACAGCCGAGAACAGGAAGACTGTGTGCCTACTGTCGACTCATTTGCATATAACGCGAATGCGCATGAATGCAAATGATAGACGTTTTTTAAAAACATTCTAGATTACCCTTTGAATTGTACTTTGTAAACATGCGAGTGCACAATATGGCAACATCTAGCTGGCAGCAGTCAACAGAACAGCAAATACATTTTTAACAACGCACTGTTGGTCGGACGTTATCAAATCACTAAGTGAGATCGGAGTATCTGAGTACCTGACGACCACGTTTAGTCACTGAAGGAGTTACAGGTCCGACTCTGTGGAATGTTATGGCAGCATAATGTGATCGGAAAAACCGGGAAACATATTCTTATCAGCTACGCTTAAGATTAGGACATTATTATTGTGAAGCAATAACGCTAAGTATTATTGTTTGTTTGTTTTACATCATTGCCCCTAATTAAGCCGATGGCTTGTCATAGCGGGGTTTTGATGGGACCAACAGCTTATAAGGTGACTTTCGAACCACCAGTATTATATATAATATAACCAGTATTATATATAATATAAGTACAGTATTACAGTATTATATATAATATAAGTACAATAAGTGATGACAGAAGACGCGGAATAGATCGTGAGCAGAATAATGAATAGTAAGAGAAAGCTGCGACTTGAAGCACTCAAGCAGATTTGTTAATCCTTGCTGCCAGAAGAACGCTGAAGATTATTACGTTCAGTAGTCTAATACCTGGACACTCCTTTTGCTCACAATAAGAATAATGGCTTCTACATTAAACGATGAGAGGCATCGAATGTTTCTCAAAAAGCCGGTGATACTTCAAGCTGCGAGCCGACGAGTTTACAGGATTTTATTGATCATACTTCATAATTTTTTTCTTTGCAAGAGGTGTACTAAAATGTTTTGTAATCAGGTCCGCATTTACTTTTGTTTGAAAATGACCTGACATTGTTAATCACTTGATCAAAAAAACAATAGGGATTTTGGGGTTGCCATAGTTCTTTG
This sequence comes from Tachinus sp. AB-2021, assembly GCA_030264575.1. Lineage (NCBI taxonomy): Eukaryota > Metazoa > Arthropoda > Insecta > Coleoptera > Staphylinidae > Tachinus > Tachinus sp. AB-2021. The sequence continues at coordinate 17,625 of JARJEC010106527.1, forward strand.
AGTAAGGCAATTGTTGTTTTTTTTTAGATTAAGTTTTAATTCTAGACAAACAATAGTATATTAAGTGTAGAAAATAATAAGGATTATTGAATGAACAAGAAGAATGGTTGGCGACTACAGTATAAATAAATATCAGATTTTTGTAATAAAGCAATTAAAATACTGTTCTAGAACAGTAA
>JARJEC010106536.1:0-12054 GCA_030264575.1 Tachinus sp. AB-2021
AAAATTAGATTTTTCTTTATTTATATATTACTGAATTGTTTAAATAATTTATCTGTTCTTTTGCATTAAACAAAAGACTTTTTAAATTTAAAGTTGTTTTAAATACTACATTTTTATCACAATATATCTTCTTTGCTTAATTTTTCTGAAATTTTACCAAAATGTGTTATTGAACAATAATTTTTAATAGAATTACTATGTGGATATATTTGATTCATTGCTAATTTAATTTCTTTTTTGTTAATCATTTGATCTATCATCTTATTATCATATTCATTATTTAAAGCAATATTTTTTCAACTTGTATTTCTTTATTATAGTTGTTTAAGTTTAATGGTATAGTGAAAGTTCTATGTATGATAGAGTTATATGCAGCTAATTTTTGACTATATGAATGAAAAGATTCTTTTGAAATTGTGTTATTCGAAAAAGTTTCTTTTCTATATATATATATCAAATTCTATTTTATTATTTATTACTTCTAACTTTAAGTCTAAAAAATTTATAAATGTTATTTTATTTTTTCTAATGTAAATTTTATATTTGAATGTAAAGAGTTAATGTAATCCAAAATCAAATCATTTTCATCTCATTTAAAACTTGCCAAAATATCATCTACATAGCTATATCAAAACTTAATAAAAATTTTAAATTTAGATTTTAATATTTTATTTTCTAAATCATCCATAAATGTATTTGCTAAAAGTGATGAAATAGTACTGACCATTGGTAAACCATTATTTTGTAAATAATATTTATTATTAAATCAAAAATAATTTTGTTCAATGCAAATTTCAAAAAGTTGAATAATTTCATTTCTACGAATAACTTTTCGTTTTTATCTAATTTTTTTTTTTAATAAAGAAAAACATTTTTTATGAGGAATTTTACTAAACATATTAGTTACATCAAAACTAACAAAAAATTCATTATTTTCTATTTTAATATTGGAAATAGATTTTGTTAATTCTAATGAATTTTTAATTCTATGCTTTATTGAAGAATATATTCTTTTCTGCAATACATCTCCAAATGCAAATTTTTCTATATAATTGGACAGCTTCATTTCTTCTAGATGAAATACAAAGTTTCGACAATAAATAGATTCTGTTATAGAAGTGTAAATATTAGTAAATAAAACAAACAAAAATTGTTAATTTTGTTAATTATTTACAATTATTTCATAATTTTTACCACAAATGATTGATAAAGCTGAACAATTGGCAATAATTTGTTTTTAATTTAATTAATTTATTATTTATGTGCGTAGACTTGGCACAAGCGCGCGCCGATCGGCTATGCTCGGAGAGAAGCTTGAGCTTTTAATGTTATATTTGGGAATTCTAATTAGAACAATTTTATTTAATTGATTATTTAAAAAATATGGAAGCATTTTTAAAATATGAACATATAATAATAGAAGAAGTGTGTAGGCTATGTTTGTCTAAAAGTGATCAAATGAGTTTAATTTATGAGACTGGTCTAGCAGACATGTTATTGGAATGTGCCTCTGTACAGGTTAGTCCAATGTAAACAATAATTAATTACAATATTATAAGACTTAATAAAAACAAAAATTTTTAGGTGACTCCGGACAATGGTTTATTTAATTTAGTCTGCAGTAATTGTGCAAATGAAGTTAGTCGGTGGTATGTGTTCAAACAACAGATACAACAATCTTTTGAAATTGGACAATGGTTAATTAATCGTAAATCTAAATTAGATTCACAGCCAATTATTGATAATGAACACATATTACAAATTAATGAAGATACTTCACACAGCGAATCAATAATTGAAGATCCTGATAAACTCGAATCTATTTTAGAAGAATATTCAAATCGTACTGGCGATGTTTCCTCAGATTCTATTGATTTAAAAGAAATTACGAATGAAACACAAACTGCTTTAAAAAAAAAGAAATCTCCAGTTGAATTGCTTTGTAAAATATGCGGAAAACAATGTGCTTCGACTAATTCTTACAATCGACATATTAAAACGCACGATGATAGTCGTCCGCATGTTTGTTCAAAGTGTGATAAGGCTTTTAAAACTGCTCAAGTTTTGTGTGAACATATGAAACGTCATTATGATGATAGAAGACATAAGTGCAAAGTGTGCAATCAGAAATTTTATGCACGAGCCACACTTAACGACCATATGAGATCCCATACTGGTGAAAGACCTTTTAATTGTGATATGTGTGGGAGATCATTTTCAACTAAAGCGATATTAAGGCAACATATATCGGTAAGGCAATCTTACATTACTGACTGAACAAAAGATTTTGTAAAATTTATAAAAAATGAAACTTTATTATTAAAATTTCTTAGATTAAATATAAACGTATAATTTCAGATACATACAGTTCGTGAGAAAAAATATCAATGTGATATTTGTAATAAATACCTCCTGACACCTGGAAGTTTAGAACTGCACAAACGTAAACATACCGGTATCAAACCATTCCAATGCACTGGTTGTGAAAAGGCATTTTTTACTAAAGAAGCAATGCAACGACATTTTGGAGCAATTCATGATAGAGATAATAATTACTTATGTAATGTATGTTCTAAAATTTGCAGCACAAAAGTTCATTTAAATAACCATATGAAAAAAAAGCACCTTGGTCTTGGGGCACCGAGCAATGCTCTATGTAATGAATGTGGCAAGCAATGTGGTTCTGCTGCTGAACTCAAAGTTCATATAAGAGTTCATACAGGAGAGAGGCCATTTGTCTGTGATATTTGTGATAAAAGGTTTATTGCTAAAGGCAATTTAAATGCACATAAAAAGCGACATACTGGCAAAAAACCATTCTTATGTGATCATTGTGGAAAGGCTTTTGGAGAAAAATCTACTCTTAAAGTGCATGAGAGGATACATACAGGAGAACAACCATACAGATGTAATATATGCGGAAAAGCATATGTTCAAAGTAGTGCATTAAGAACACATATGAAATATCATTGGAAATATAATTAAATGAATTACTTAGTTAATTATTGAAGTAATATTGGAACTGATCAAGATTATTAATAGCATGTATCGATTATTCATGTCTATAAGAGAAACAGTACAGAAATATTGTAAGTTTCTGTATCCAAAATGATTCGTAGCTGATTGCTAATTTATACTCGAATATAAATTATTATAATATGAAATACAACTGCTGTAAATGCAAACTTACTTCAATTTTTATAAAAAAAATTGAATAAAACCTATTTATTGTTCTGTGATATTAATATTTCTAATAAATAAATCTTTAATTGCCATTATCATTTATTATTAATTTTGCTATCTGTAGAACTGTGTTTATTTTTTAGTGATGTGTTTTCCTCATCAATATTATTGGTCTTTACAATATTGTATTACCATACGATTTCTTTCTCTGTCAAGTCCTTGTATTAAATGTCATTGTTCTGGCTGTGTATTCTCGGCTCATTCGCATATAATACGAATATGCATGAATGCAAATGTGTAACTTGCGTAGACATTTTTAAAAAAGTATTCGTGATTATTAATGCAATGCAAATAGGTATACACCACTTGCTACAATACGAATGTTTTAATTGGTAGTTGCATATTTAATGAATGGTTCAGAACACATTTTAGTCATCTTCGCATTGTATATGAATAACTTACAATCTTACAAAATCAAACGGTCAAGAATAGAGACCTCGATAGTGTTGCTAAAAATTTAAATACGTTTCACGAGTTCTTCACATTTATCTGGTCATTTTCATAAACATAATTTTTTTTTAAATTTAGTTATTTTTGCAACCATTTTTTAAGATTTTAGAAAAAAATCTTTGGACAGTTAACAGATTTATGAACATTTTTCGGTTCCTTTTCTACAACATTTCTTTATAATTTATAAATATTTTTAACCTTTCCCGATATTCTAACAATTTCCCAAAATTTACTTGTACATAATAATTTTTGTACATTTTCTTCAATATCTAGATATTTGAACTAGTGTTACCACTTTAACTAGAAGCAAACCTAGCATCCGGGTCAGGTCAATACTTAAAAGATTCAGTTCCGGTGGGATCTTGATAACTATCCAAATGGAACCAATCTTTGTTAAATAAACGGCAGTTTTGTATGTAAAGAAAGATTCTGGTTCCTGACATCTTTTTGTCGTCATAATTACGTAAACTATGACACAAATCTTCATTTATAAACTTAAAATTAAGTTAACTTAACGACTTGAGATTAGCGTCAGTTAATCACGGGCCGGTATTTTTTCAATAAACTTTTATCAAATACGTTTAAATTTTGGAATTTGTAACAATTTCGCACCTTCATAATAATAAATATTCAGGCAGACAACGTTTCCTTTAACTAATTCTACTTCAGACTGGGACTAAATATGCCGTAAAAAGTACGTAAATATGACATGTTAAAAATTAAAAAATACGATGTCAAAAATGAGACGTCATTTGTTAGACTATAAGCGACGTCTATTATACGTCATATATTAGTCATATGACGCTATAGTCACGAATATCACAAAAAATGACGCAGACTGCTGAATTTTGTAAATGTCAATTTAAAACTAGAGGGCGCATGGTCTACAAAAACTTCCTTATTACCCTCACCACAACATATGCAAAGCGTATAATTTGCAATTTTTAATAAAAAATAATCAAGTTATCAAACATATAGATTTATTAACCTTAATTTAAATGTAAAATATGAGTGTAAACAAAGTGTTACCAACAATGTACGTTATGCCTGTCTGACACTATGAAAACATAATTGGGATAAAAACTATAAATCTCATAAAAAATTAAACAAAAACTACAAAAATATATAAGTATCAGAAAATTGTTAAAGCAAATTAAAAGATACTATTAAATTTTTGAACAAACTGATTACTGCAAGTATAACAAGATTTGTAAAAGCATCAATGAAAACCTTTGAAAGTCAATGAAATTCATGAGAAAAACTCCTCAAAATTATGAAAATCATTTAAACTTATGAAAAAAAAAACTTAAAAATCAAAGAAAATCAAGAAAGAAAAATCAACTGTCAAATTCTAAAAACTTAATAATCTTCGACATTCATAAAATATATATATATAAATCTTTTAAAAATTGATGAGAAAAATTTCAGTTTCGTAAAAATTCCATTTCTTTTTCAAAAATATAAAATTATTTAGATGATTTTTCAAAGTTTGATTGATGTACATTTTCAACATTTTAAAATTGCACAAAACTTTCAAAAGCTTTAGAAAAAACTATATAAATTTCATAAAGAGAAAAAACGTTTGCATAAGGGGGTTCTAGGCTTCATTGGCCTACACTAAAAACGGCTCTGATTAAGGTTGCAATTTCAAGTTAGTTAGAATATTTTTGGCAAATTGCAATTTCAAATTACAAAAAATAAATAATTAAAAAAAAATTGTAAGTGCTTCAAACATACCACCAAAAGAAAAACTATTATTAAATATAAATTTCACATTATAAATTATTAAATAAAACCCACCACCAATGTTTCATTTTTTGGACCGACATCGCACAAGTTTTATTTGAAAAATATAAAAATACAAACTTATATAAATTTATTTATTTCTCAATATGGAAACATAACAACTAATTTTTCACTAAAAAAATATCTACAAACATCAGACGTCAACATACATTCATACAGTTTAGATTTTTATTTGTATAAATTTCTGTTTATATATAACGGAATATTTTTGGCATACACATGAAAGATTGCAGCAAAAATATTACGTGCGAGAAGTGCCACGAGTTGATCAGATCCAGACATAGTATAAAAAAATTTGTCAACTCGTGTGTATAATTTAATTGGAAATATTGAGGCAGTTCTTTCTTTTACAAGTAAAAAAATAATAAAACTTGTTTATTCTACTTTTGCTAAGATGTCGGATTCTTTGTACAGGTGTAGCTCTTTGTTTTCTTCAATTGTTACTTTGGTGCCACCGTATTCTGGAAGAAGTACTTCATCCCCTATTTTAATTTGTGGTGCAATATGATCACCATTCTGAAAATATATAATGATATTTTGATCAAATAAAGGCTTATTAAATTTGTAATTACCTGATTTCTGGCCCCTGGTCCAACTGCGACAACAACACCCCTTAATACTTTAGCTGCAGCTTTCTCTGGGATTACAATACCGCCTTTGGTCTTTGTGATGACTTCAGCTTTTTGGACTAGAATACGGTCGAAAAGAGGGATAAGACGTTTCATTGCAGCAGCAGCCTATTTTAAACACGTAAAAAGATATTCAAAATTAAACTCTCAATATTCGAAATAAATAATAAAATTGAAATTTATAACTTATAATAATATAATACAACATACCAATTTTCCTTTAATGTACATGTACATTTTGTCTTTTTAAATACAAATAAAATATTGTTTCAACTGCAAATACTACAAAAATAAGCCTCAAATATTTTTATAAAAAATAAAAGATAATTGTCAATGATTTGAAGTTAATATTTGAATGAATTCATACAATTGAAGAAATACTTGGTTGGCCTTGGAAATCTAATTTATTTTAGTATCTGTGGAAACGTAATTGTAGCTTTGGGTGAAAAAACAGCACTAGTTTAATTATATTCAGTTATAGACCGGGGCCTAGTAACAAATTTTCGGTCATGATTTTACGCAGTATGTCTTTTGGAGGGTATTATGATACGCACATTCTATTCTGATAATTATAAATGATAAATTAAAGTGATCTTCCTTGATCTCTTTTCATTGAGCTAATTTAACATTAAGGTTTACTCACTGGAACATGCACAAACGGTCTACCATTTATTTTTCTTAGTCAACATATAGTACAAAGTACAACCAAGCATTCTTCTTAGTGGCAGCCACAACCCAGAAACGCCAAAAAACTATTTCTTTTTAATGCAAATACAACGACCTATATCGAGCGTTTGGGATGGTATGCCTATGAATTTACAAGTACCTTTTTCAGTAAACTTCATATTTCATATTTCATACATGGCAGCCTAAGTAAAATCATATAAAAACGCTTAATATTTTTAAAACTGCCACAACTTATGATTGCTATAAAATATACAATTATCAATATTTTTAAATGTAACATGTAGCTATTTGAAGTTCTTCAATTTATTTCATCATGTACGTGATGTGTACCGCACAAGAGTAATGTTTGTATTTTTAATATGAAAACCAACCATTATGTTTATCGTGTTTTAATGCAATTAATTCTGAATTAAAAACTTAGTTCTTTGTAAATAAAGTTAAATAGAAAATCAATTTCATTATTTTTTAAAATTATGTTTTATAGTAGAAAATATTATATTTGCTCCTTGTGCTAAGACAACATCCTGCTCTAGCAGAGTGTAGTTTATATAATTATATAACAGTATATAGCAAAAAACACAAGAAATTTTAAGTATTTTTTTATATAAGTACTATAATAAAAATATTTACATAAACCCGGGGTATGTACGCAGAGAAGTAATAACCAATTATCATCATCAGAATGTGAATATCATAATACTCTACAAACAGCATACTGGGTAAAATCACAGCCAAAAACCTGTTATTAGCCCCCGATCTATTAGCACAAACAGACGCTCGGAAATAATATTCCGATTTTCGTGAAGAATCATTTGTCAAGAGAAAATTATATTCTCTTTTAATACAATCAATTATTTTTCAATTCTCTTGAAAATTTGGCAATTTTTTATCTCACCGACACACTTTGACAAATGAAAGCTCATGTTAATAAAAATAGAAAGTTCACATATAAAAATAGATACAATAGTTGTTTTAATAATGCGATAGTGCGCATCAGCATTAAAATAGGAGATTTTATATTTTAAAATTAATTTTGAAATTTATAACAAATTAATATCAAACAGGTTTCTTTTCATTTTCTAGCGAGTAACTTTTTTTAGACTAATAAGTCAAAGATAACGGATTAACATACTTTTCGGTAACTGAAGTAAGCTCGCCAGAAAACAACTACGTAATATGTAGATGTAAAACATCAATTAGTTGCAGAGTTAACACTTCAAAGTTTTTATTATAACATCAGTTTTTACTTTATTAAGTAGAAAAAGTTTAAAATAAGAACAAAGCTACCTTGTTGGTTGAATACATTCTTCACAATGACGCACTAAAGAGATTTTAACTCAAATAATAAAATCAGTTGATCCCTTATTACATTACTAACGATATTTATTATGCACAACAAGATTTGTGTATAGTAAGTGTGTAATAGTTTAGAATTAAGTGGAATGTTGGTGTATGTGAAATTAGTAAGTAATTTTGCCCCCAAATGTCCACATTCCAACAAAATAGTAACTTCAAATGTATATCTGGTAAATTTGAACTTTGATATGACAAGTGTCGAAAACTTACAAAGTACTATATCTTATGCAGATTTCTGAGAAGGAATAATCAAATCCAACAAGTCCATGTGAAAACGTGCTTTAAACAACAATTAATGTAAATTTATAAGACTATTTCCCTCACAAAATTTCAGCCAATCATAATAAATATTATCAAAATCACCTAGCAACAAACGAATATTTTCATGGTGCATCAAATACTCAATAAGTATTTGATGCACCACAAAAATACACATGTGCATCAAGTGAATATTTTTTGACATTTCAAAATGAGTTCTTTTACTTTCTTTTCAATCAAGTTCGAGTCAAATAGATGAAGAAATTGATACATTAGCATGTCTATTCCATTTATTATCTGTTTCACGTTTAAAATGTCGTAGTTACGATACTTTTACAACCTCAACTTTTGGATTGTAATTCACCCAAAAGTTTGTGTTATTTATCAGTTCTAAAATTTTCTCTGGGAAATAGTCCTCAATATATCCATCTTGCCGTCCTTGAACATTTTTACTCTTGCACTTGTAAAAATATTCGCAATTTGTCATGCACTCGAAATATAACTACTGATTATCCTTGTATTTTATTATAACTGTACATTATTTTAATAATTTTTTTTTATTGGTGATAAGAACATGAATTTTATAACCATCCATGTATTTGCAATGAAAAAAGTTAGGTTAAAATCAGAAAGAATATATATAAATCAAATGAATTACTAAAGTTTTAACAAAATCTCTTATTTAATTAATAAATAATGTAATATAGAAATAGTCTGTAAATTAAAGAAACCCGGTATTTTTTTTACAAAAACGTGACACCTCCCATACATGACATACATTTATGTAATCAAGCAATTTTATTCACAAATAAATAATTGTGTTTTAATTAAAACTTACCATTATATTCAGTATAATCAGTATTCGTACCGGCGAAATAAGTGATGATACAATGGAGGTTTTTGCCTGGTTAAAGCGCGTGGAACTTTCGAGAATGTTCCGGCGATCAAAGGGCGAAATGCTTTTCCTACGTAACAGTTGAAATGACTTTCGTATTTATTTTATTTCATTTATCATCTATAGTTGAAAAGAGACAAATACCTTAACATGCGTCTGAGATTATATGCGTAAGAATAATATACGTTCATAGATGGCGGTGAATGACACTATTTACAGGCTTCATGGGTTTAAATACAAAATTTAAATAACATGTTACATGATTAAATATGATCGTATTATATGGCAATTTACATTGCTGGTTTTATTTAATTAACTGTATATTTAATTATAAATAAAAATGTCTGATTAAACATAAAAATGAAACAGTAGTTTCCTACAAATCATAGTATTCTGTAAAATTTGCTCAATCTGCATTTACAGATGTTTTATCTAAAATAAAATTATTCACATGTACTGTATAAACTGAAAACAGAAAATGAAAAAAAAACATGTAATTTTCTCGATATTTTGCAAGTATATTTTAGTTGAACAATTTTAGTTGAACATATAAGTATATAGATGGCCATAGTAATATTAGCTAGAAAAGTTTCAGCGTTCCTAGCTACTTATCTTAATAAGTAAAGTAATAAATTTTCAGTATATAAAATTTTTCTCAGTTTTGATTTTATGTATCCATGCATCTTCGCGTTACATTGTTTGAATTATATTGAACTTGACTTTTTACTCTTGCATAATAAATCTCAGTAGGATATATTTATCACTTCATATCACATATAAAGAGTCTAATTATCTTTTTTTAATAATTATTATAATTTCACATGGTATTTGCCACATTCGTCAGTAGCATCAAATGTGTACAACCATTTTAGTTGTGGTTTGTGGTTGTTTAAGATGTTTTATATCCTTTTATGGAGCATGTTAAGCGCCCTTGTGCAAAATTGCTATTGGTGCCCAGTTATATTTTCTCCAGTGTTCATTTCCGAAAATATTCTTTGAGTTAATTGCGTTATTTATGAGATTTTTGTAGATTGATTATGTATATGATTGTATAACTCATTTTCTTTGTGTTGATTAGGTATCAAATATGACTTCAGAGAGTTTTGGTACATATAACTACTAATTGGATTTTGCTTCCAATAAGTTTGTAACAATTTGTGCGTATTTCAAACGTTTTTGAATTTCAATTTGTCTTAGTTAGAACACAGTTTGAATTTTCTATGGATATTTATGTATTTCTAAATGCAAAATTCTTCTTAAAGTACGTTTAGTCAACCCTAATTGCGCCGGATGTTATATTTGGAAGTTCCAGCCCTAACCAGCACAACATTATTATTTGAACCAATTTGAACGACCAGAACTAGCATTTTCTGTATCAAGTGAAACTTTTCAATTATGATGTTTGCCTAAAAGTTCATTGAGTTGAGTATTATTGAAGAAAGTTTTGGAAAAACAATTTAACAATTTCTGTGCGTACTTGAGGTAAATAAAGCGCCATAAAAAATTTTGCTTCTTTCGACTTTTATATAAAACTTCACGTTTGACAGTATCAAGAAAATTACAAAATTATAACAATATTCCATAGCTGGGTAAAGTTTGTCGCATTACATAATATTTTCATAAACATTTTTTGTTTAAATTATCTTTAGCATAATTGCATTTGTTTACTCAGCAGCTGTATATGTATAATCAGATTTATGAACAACTTACAGAGCCATCTACAGTTATGGTCACATAAATGTAGTAGAAAATTCTTAAATTTGTTGTTACTTTCCTGCTTTTCTCTGCTTGTCATATAGTCCGCCTTACTAAAAAACTTTTAGATTTTTGAGAATGTCTTTAGCCTTTAGCAAATTAGGTTTTTGGCGAGTTTATTAGCTTTTTAACAAATTAGGCGCTACTGTAAAGGTGTCCTTGTGCGGATATTTCTCAGAAAAACGTCTTTTATATAATTTTTATGAACGTTTTATATTATTGCTCTTATTACCTATTCTTGTTTCTCTAGTCGTAGACTAGTTAAAAATATATTTATTATTGTTGTATTTTAAGTATTATAACACAAGATTAAAAATAAAACTACTATGTCTTTATAAGTTGCACTTCTGATGAAGAATGAGGTTCAGACAAAACTGCAGTTGACTAAATATATAGTAATATATAAACATAGTTTTATTTTTAATCTTATATTATGAATTATCACATAGTAACGGTCGTTTCCATCAATTTTCCTTTATTACCTTACACTTTGTTTTCTTCAGATATATGCATATTTTTACTATGCTAGTTAACTCTTTCTAGATGTATTGCAGCTCTTTGCTACCAACACCATGTCATCTGCACACCTTGTGTTTATATATTCTCCATTTATATTTAAACCTGTTAGCTTTTTCGTTATAATCTCTTCAATGTGCAAGCTTTACCATATATCAGTAGTTTTTAACCTGTGATCCGCGGAACCCCTGGGCGTCCGCAAAGCTATGGTAAATGGTTTGGAGTGGATCCCAGTATTTCTGATTATATACCTACTTGCGCATTGCGCTGTGGTAAAATGCTTAGGTATGTCATTCATATGTATCATTCCAGTGTGCGTATTATTTATATAATCTTTTGTACACATACAATTTTCTTTTAGTAGTTTTATCTTTAGGAGGTCTGCAATATCCTCACGATATGATAAAGGTTTTTTGAGGAGTCCGTCATGGTAAAAAAGTTTTGAACCAATGCCTTATA
>JARJEC010106571.1:0-11864 GCA_030264575.1 Tachinus sp. AB-2021
ATCGTCTTTTGCAAATTATTTACTTTGTTTATTTATATTTTTTGGCGATTGCAAAAGAAAAATCGCTTAGAGATTATGCAACTTATCATACCGCAACGCGCCTGTAAATGTGGCTGTCCAATTTGCACCAGTGTAATTTGGGTTGCCTAATTTTAATTTGTTACTAACTTCAACTTATTAGGTCCATTGGAAATTCTGCCAAATATTGATTGGTATGGCTACGTTGGCCATCCTGCAGATTGCAATAAGCGCTGACTTCACGCCAATAATTGATGATGACTTTCGGCAATCTGCATTTAACGATGCATTCCATTCCGGTTGCAATTTAATCGAATTTACTTTAATTAATTTAACACGCATTAAGTTTTAAGTGGTAACGCAGCTGTCGGCGTAAGTGGGCCAACTTTGCTCCGGCCGCAATTTTACATTATTATTTTGCATCCATAACTTCAATTAACAAATAAGAAAAAAATGGAATCTAAAAGTGAGATTGATCTCAGTGGTAAGCTCATAATAAAGGTGCAACTGGGTGATGATATTCGCAGAATACCGATACACAACGAGGCCATCACTTACGATGAACTGGTTCTCATGATGCAGCGTGTTTTCCGTGGAAAATTAACGTCCACCGATGAAGTCACAATCAAGTATAAAGATGAAGGTTCGCATATTTTTGTGAATATCGGAACGGATTTTAATACGATTATTTTCAGATGACGATTTAATTACAATATTCGATAGTTCCGATCTTTCCTTTGCCATACAATGCAGCCGTATATTGAAACTGCAGATTTTAATTAACGGAGAGCACGGCGACGACAACAAAATTAAGATCAAAGATGTGAGCGGCATCAAAGTGCAATTGAGAAATATCAGGGATCAAGTTAATAAGATTCTCGATACGTTAGACGGCAGCGAGGTTCCGAGCAATAAAGCATCCGATGAAAGTAAGATTTTTTATTTTATCATATGCTCGATTTTCCTTTAAAATTAATTTGTTTTGTGTGCATTTAATCAAATACGATTTATTTGTTTTTAAGGTTAGGTTAAAATTTGTTTATCCTCGCTCAAAATTTGTTCGTCGTTTTGTTCGATTGCTTGTTAGAAAATTGAACGAAAATAATTTAAAAACTGACCTAGTTTTTAAATTATTTTCTATGAATTTAAAAAAGTAATATGATTAAAACGATAAAATTCGCATTTTTAATAACTTTCGATTATCGTAACGTTGTTGAATTAATTTTATTGGCAAATTAGGCTGGGATCAATCAAATCTGTCAGTTTCTACAAAAATAAATATAAACTTTGTGTGTCAGAAATGACATTTATGGAAATTTCAGACGCGTCCGAGGCGGTAACGAACGGCCTCGATCCGCCGAGCACGAGCAAAATCAATCAGAGCGAGTTCGATCCGATGCAGCAGCAGCAGCAGCAACAGCAGCCGCAAGACAAACAGAGCGGCGATCAACGCAAGGTGCCTACCCCGAAGACGTCTGACAACAGCCGGCCGCAGTCGGTGCCGCAGGTGATTAAGCCGACGCCCCCGTTGCCGGTCAGCGTCGCCAGTCAAAATCCTCAGTTCGTGAGGACGCCGACGACCGGTGAGTTTCCGACAAAATTGTTGCAACGATTTATGACGGTTGATTTTTTGTAGGTTATCCGCAGGCCTCATTTGCCTCCTTGCCGTATTCAGCCGCCGGACAGTACACTTACTCGTCTGCAGGGTACGTTCGATCGATCTGTTTCTTCTGCTGGGCTTGTTGCCAACTTAATTTTATTTTACGCATTTGCTTTTATGCTCAGAATTTCGAGGTCAGCCGAGTTAACTCGTGCCGCTTCTATTTCCGCTTGCCCGTAATAAATCGGATAACGTAACTGACTTAATTTTTTTTTTAATAAATTTTTGCAAAATAAACGGAACGTTTAGCGCTTAAACAAGAGCTTATCTTTTTTTCACGTTTTAACGAAAAAACTACGGTACAATTAAATTTGACAGTTTAAATATTGAATAAATCGATGTTTCGTAAAAAAATTTGACAGTCACATTTTTTGACGGATTCATTTTTCAGGTCGAAATGATTTTTAGGTTAATTAGTTTTCGTCATTGTGTGGAACTTGCGTTTAAAATTTACAAAATTGTTTAGTTATAGCCATCAGCAGGATCTGCCGCAGCCGAACGCGTTCAATTACACGCCGACGACGATGCAGTACCAGAATCCGCCGCAGTACGGCGGACAACAGTTGCCGTCCGAGATGTACCCGCCTCAATCGCAGGCCGGCAATCCATACTCGAAATCGTACACGCAGCCATCGCCCCAGCACGGATACATGCATCCGCGTTGATTTTACAAAGCCGGTCTCCACACGATTGATTATTTTTAAAAAATACCTATATTATATTTAGCAAGACTGTCAAACTGATGATGTTAAATTCCAAACAATTTTTTCGTTTAATCCATATTATTATTATTTTAACATGTGTATGTAATGTTTGTTTTTATTTTACCTATTTTTCTTATATGAAAAAAGAATAAATGCTCAAAAATAAATTAATTTATAACCTCATTTCGGCGAAATTAATTAGTGCTTATATAAAGGGAATTATCGAAACGTCTGGCAACAGTGCCGGTTATAGATGGCATTGCACTGCTAGCTTCACGTCGTAATTACAATAATTTTAAGATCGTTTTTTAATTTAATTAAATAATAAATGTTATGATTTTAATTGCAGTAAAGATGATAATTAATAAAGTTGGATTGATTAAACTTATAAGAATAAAAATAAAGTAATATTTAAATACGTTGCAAACTTCACACGAATGTATTAGGCAGGAAGTTAAATCCGCGATGGTTACAAATAAATTTAAATCGTTTTATTTGGGACAATACTAAATTAACTGATTGCGTTTTATCATTATTCTTATTTATTGCTATTTATCATATTAATAGATATAATTATTATGATAAATAGCATTCGGCAGAATTGCAAATATTGCAATGGCGGGTTATTAAATATGCTAGCTTCACGCCAGTCAAAATCAAGCCTCAAGCCCACGTTATTTGTGCGGCGCACAAATCTTATTAATTAATATTAAATACATAATTTTAAATATGATCGAATAACAACGCGATTTAATTTATTATCGGTTTTTGCATGTTAAAGTTACTTAAAAAGTAATTGAGTAAAAGAAAATTAAAAAGGTTATGTTTGCATTAAGTGGGAATTATCGGTGAAAACGATGTCAATTAAGTTGAAATTTGACGAAATCAAGCAAGAAATTATTAAAACTGAGTGAGTATATGCGAAAATATCAATAGTTTGCTGCGTAAATGCTAAAAATATCAAACGTTTTTCGACGTTTTCCGAACTAACCTCAAAATAATGTTTTTATCATTTTAACATACCAAGCAAGTTCCCTTTGCCGGTGGACGGATCAATCTATGGTTTTAATTGTTAAAATAATTTTTAGTTCGATCTTGAAATTGCTCGGACATAAAAATGCCGAGCTTGAAGAATTGCGCGATGCTAACAAGGAGCTCGTTTCTAAGCTGGCCGATTGCACGGCGAACACGAAGCTTGTGGAAAATGAAAATGCCATTATTAAATTGAAGCACGACGAGCACCGCCGACTGCATTTGGATATTTTGCGAAAGCATAAAGAATTGGAAGCGCAACATCTCGTGCTGCAGAAACAGATCGAGATGAATTACGACGTGAAAAATTGCGTGGAGGTCGAGGTGGACGCTTTAAAATCGAAATTGCAGACGGCCGAAAAGGAACTCATCGATTTAATTGAAGAAAATTGCCGTTTGAAGAGTCTCGTCGATAATTTAAAAGAAAACGAGCAACGTTTATTGAACGAAGTGCAATTCGAGCTTCAGGTAGTTATTTTTGTTTGGTTAATAATTACGATTTAAAAGGCGATTTTTTCAGTCGAAGGAGCGATTTTTGAAAAGCGGTGAATCCCATAATGTTTTTGAGTCGATCGAAAAAAAAGAGGTCGCCGAGAATTTAAACGAAAACGAGCACAGTCCACTGAAAGAAAAGGCGCAGTTCAAGCTTCAGGTAATTTTCTCATTTAATAACGCATTTACGTTTTTATTTGAGATTCAAATAGATTTTATATGTATTTACGATTTAAAAAAATATTTTTTAGCTGCAGACAGAGGTTCCAAAAACCGACGAATCCGTTATTATTAATGAATGGATCGAAAAAAAGCCGCGGCTAAATTTCGACAAAGAGGTACGGAATTTTTTTACTTTGAAAATTGCGACACAATCACAATTTAATTTTTGCGAGGTTACGTTAGCGATTTATTTTTTTTTAATTTTTGCTAATTTTATTTTGCAGGTTAAACGTGAATATTGCGAAAGGATAAGTGTAAACGAGAAATTTTTCGGGTTCGATGAAAGCCATTGCGATAAAGAAATGGATTGGAATTTAAAATACTTATCCGAACTCGGAGTGGTCCCCGACGAGCAAGTTATGATGATACTGAGTCGATTCAGACATACGCCGGAATTAATTGCACGCATCCCGCTACGCAGTAAGTGCATTCGCATAACCTCGAAATACAAATATTTGTCGTCGTTTGTCAATATAATAAAATTTTGATTTGTTTCCAGAAAAAATCCCGGCGAAAGCGAGTTTCAACGACGTCCAGACGCAAACAAATGCGAGAAGTACCTGCACGCGGCACATCCAGACGATCTTTGAGAAAATATCGCAATCGACGCAAACGAAATCCGATCGGACGGATGCCCACACCCAAACCGGCCGAACGTCGGTCTCCCGCCAGACGCAGACCGACGTTTGCAGACCGTGCCGCGCGAAAATCAGCGTCGCGAAAGCCGTCAACGTTTTGAAGCGGTCGAGGGCCCACTACACGATAACCGACGGAAAATTGATGTCGTACAATCGGAATCTCCTCAGAACCAAATCGAACCGGATCGTGCGCAACCTGCTGAATATTATCGGCGGGCAGAGGAGGAGGAAGCAAAGCGACTTGTTAAATAAGCGGAGGGAGTTGCTGTTGATGAGGGCGCGTACTTCGGATACAGAGAGCTCGAGCAGCGAAAACGCGACAAGATTTGTCAGGCCGATTGTTTCCGAAATCGAGTCAAACGATTCGGGCTGCGTTCAGAGCGACGATTTCGAGACGGACCGATCGCAGTGTCCGTATGACGTGTTTAAATTATTGGAGGAGATGCGCGATCATCCCGGCGTTTTGGAACCCATCCAATTATCGCCATCCGAAGGTATGTTTCATCAAGACATTTCTAACCTTATAATCTGACAGTTAATTCTTTTAATTTTTATTTATATAATTTTTCCATTATAGATTTGCGGTGTACAAATGTATTGCCTGCGGAATACACCGACATATTGGATCGCTTCGAAGATCTTAGTGAGCGCGGTAAGTTGTCATCGCCGACGGAAAACGATAAAAAAACTAAAGAACCAGATAATAGAATTACAGATCAAAATAAAAACTGCGGAGCAGATTCCGCTGCTAATGATAAACATAAGAGCAACCAAAATTTTCTGTTGTTCAGAAGTGATGACGATGACGAAGACGACGTTCCCTTGATACAATTCACAAATAAGCGAAAAACGGTCGATGAGCAAAACGAACGCAAAAAAATCAAGGTCTCTGAAAATTTGGCAGAAGCGGTCACTCGACGATCGCCCGAGTTGCGAGCAGAAAATGATTCGCTTTTAAAAAAAGAACAAAGCGCCAACCTGGGAAATACTAACGGTGATGCCAAATTGCAGAAATCGTTAAATCTAAATGGTATCGGCAGACCCAACATGGAGGTCCGACAAAATTTATCGGGGCCGGAAAAACCGATTCATTCCGATACAACTTCAAGCAAACAAATGAGTTATGGTTTTAATAAGTTGCCGATCAATAGCAATGTTGCCAAAATAAAAAAAGGTGTCGAATTTAATAC
Organism: Tachinus sp. AB-2021; assembly: GCA_030264575.1. Classification (NCBI taxonomy): domain Eukaryota; kingdom Metazoa; phylum Arthropoda; class Insecta; order Coleoptera; family Staphylinidae; genus Tachinus; species Tachinus sp. AB-2021. The sequence continues at coordinate 5,957 of JARJEC010106571.1, forward strand.
GATCGGAATTGCTAAACTACCGCAATCGAACGATGCGCCAAAGCCCGAACCAACGCAAACGATTCGTTCTGATGACGGCATTACAAATTCACCCAATACCGGCTTAAACAGAAAAATCGGTTCAGATAAACCGATTACACTCAACAACGCTGAAGCAAAAAATGAAAGCATTTGCAAGTTAAACGACAAAAAGTTACCGGAATTGACCGGCGCAGAAATCGACGGAGCAAAAAAAGAAGGCAAGTTGAAATTACCGGAAATTGAAAAACTGATTTGTTCCGATGACCTGACAATTTCGACCGACTCAAAAATGCGACTCGATAATTCTGACAGTTTCAATAAGTTGCAGCCGATGGTTAAACGCCGAGTTGCCAAACCAATAAAAGCTGCCGACAATCTCGCCAAGTTGAAAGTTGTCGGAACGTCGACGGCAAATATTGCCACCGACGATAATTCCACAAAGTTGCGTGATAAAACAAATGAAAACGCAAGCTCGACGAAAGCGCTTGAGGGCAAATCGAATTTTAACGAACATTGCAATGTTGCCAAACTGACTATCGAAAATGGTGTGGAATCGGTAACAATCGGTGACAATTTAAAATCAACGGAAAGTGCGGTTAGCATTGCCCAATCGTTTAATATCGCGGCGACCATTTTAAACAACGTCGGCAATTTGGAGCCTTCGAATGTCGCAAAGACGACAATACCCGGTGTTGCCGATCGAATGAAATTAAACGATGTCGAGAAAATCGAATTGAAAGAACGAATGCCAATAGCCGCAGTCGATGAAATATTGAAATCGGAAGAAATGAACGATAGCAAGCAAATTGTGACAAATAGTGAGGAAACGGATGAATCGGAAGATTCGGGAAATTCGGATTCGGACGCGCCGGCTTGCGAGGCCATCATTTTCGGCGGTAAAAACACGACCGATGAAAACCCGAAACAGCCCGCCGAGTGTTTATGGGATCCGCGCTCCTTTTCCCAATGCAAGTCGCAAGAAACAAGTCAACACGTCGAGCGTTCGATTAGGGCCCGTCCCGAACAGCGTAAAATTAGCAGATCTCTGAGAAGAAAACGTCCGCTGCCCGTTCTCGACAAGAACGGTATTTTAAGATGGAGTAAGTTCAATATTTAATTTAAAGAAACTTTAAAGTGAGGTTAGGTTTTAGTTAAAATGCAGGTCAGTTTTCTAATAATGAAAATTGTTAGGTTAATATCAATTTGACTTTTTTAATTGAAATTCAATTTAGTATTTATGTAAAAAATTAGTTGTTTGTGATATCGCATTGGCTCACATTGATTAATAAATATTTTTTTTAGATGGCATTTACCAATTATTGAAATATTTAATGTACAAAGATGGCAAGAAGTGCGAAGTTGAAAAAATAGCCAAAATAATGAAGAAAAACGATAAATTGCACAAGTGAGTTAATGGGCCTCGCAGATGGGCAAGTCTTAATAATTTTTTTTCCTTCAGAATCATCCTACGTTTCGTGTTAAACGACACCTCGAAACTGGAAGAAGTCGAGACGCTGTTCGAACCACGGCTGACGAAACTGCTCAAAATCGTGCTGGGTCTGCTCGACCATCTTGAGCGGGAAATGCCCGGCTTCACCGAAACCCTGCTGGCCCATTGCGAGGCGATGATTTTGCACAAATTGGAGGTTCCAAAACACATCGAACGCGCCACACGTTTTTACGTCGCCGTATGCAAGATGCGCGGCGAAGTCTACAGGATGCGGCGGACCCTTTACGACGGGCTCTATTTTATGGGGAACGGCGCCGTCGTTTTGCTGTACCATTCCGTCTTATCGTGGGTCGAATTGCTGGTCGTCAACAAGAATCGGAGCAAGCTGGACGAACTTTTCAAAGACAATCCCTTGAATAAGGTCCTGATAAAGATCGTTTACTTGAAAAAGTGTTTTCCCCCCGAGTATTGCCTCGGCCCGCTGAAAACGATGATGGAAAAGATTTATAATTATCCGAAGGATATTTATGGCTGCGATCAGTTTATGAAGGAATTTTTGGAGCAATATATTTGTAAGTTTTCCATTTCGTAGGTGCAATTGTAAAATTTTCGAAATGTTTAAAAATTGACCTAATTCAAAAAATATTCCTTTTACGTTACAGATACAAGAAAAGAATGCTACGCTTTTGCTATGTTGATTCTATGCAGAAACAATCCGGCACAATGGACGCTTAAACAAGCCCAACTGATAAAGGAACTGATCTGCGTCATCAAAGATAGCAAAATTGTCAAAATGTTGTTTGCATTGATTGCAAAAATAGGGAAACCGTACAACGACAAAGAAACGTGTACGTTGTTTACAAATTTAATGGACGGAATATGTACAGGTAGGTGGTAAACATTTTTTTATATAATCAGAAAAAGTGAAATAATAAAAAATCCAATTGTAACGTACTTACTTCTTTATTTGCAGAATTCCCGCAGCACAACCTCACGGACCTCGTCACTACCATAGCAAGGTGAAATAAGTGCCCACATACACAAACGTTATTTGTGTATTTAATAATTTTAATGAAAGTTTTGTGATATTTATATATTTTCCAAATAAGCTTCAAACGAATCAATCGTTAATTCTTTGTAAATAATAATAATAATAATAATAACAATGATAAATAGCGAAAATATTTACACGAATCTCACGTTTCACTTAGCCAGAAAAATGTCCACGCAATGCGTTTTACATGTTCACCGGATTGTTGATACGTTTGTGTTCCAACGGATTGAAAGGCGAAAGATTCCTGATTTTGCCCTCGAGATTGGCGGCGTAAATGTCGGCCGTTAATTCTTCGACGCCGATCTCTTTGTCGGCTTTCGCTTTCTTCGTGGCGTCATCGACGGCCGCTCGGATTTCCGTTTCCAATTTCTATTTAAATAAAGGTTGGTATGTAATGCATTAAATTAAAAGTAGAATATACCCAACGCACAAAACGAAACAATTCGTTTTGTAGGTTAGGTTCACGCAAACATTTTAGCAATTTTGTAGGTTAGGTTGCCAACCTAAAAAAAAAATTCTTATGTCGAAATACCTTCAATTCTTCCGGCGTGGCCAAATTGGCCGTTATGATTTTCTCCTTAAACGATGTGATCGGGTCGCGCGTTTGCCGCACCTCTTGTATTTCGTCGCGGGTCCTATAGCTGGTACCCGGATCGGACATGGAATGGCCTGAGTACCTGAAATTGTTTCGCAAACGTTAATTGAAATCGAATTTAATTCGATGGTAATGTAAAAATACCTGTAAGTGGCGGTCTCGAGCACAATGGGACCCTTTTTACTGGTACAATGGTTAACTGCAAATCTGGTGGCTTCTCTGACGGCGAGGACGTCCATGCCGTCCACCCAAATGCCCGGAATGTAATCGCCCCTGCTGTAATAGGCGGTGCTGGCCGACGACCGGTCCGAACTCGTCCCCATGCCGTAGCCGTTGTTCTCGCACACGAAGATCGCCGGAAGATTCCACAGCTTCGCCATATTGTAGGCCTCGAAAACCTGGCCCTGATTGGCGGCGCCGTCGCCGTACAAAGAGACGCAAACTCCGTCGATGCCTTGGTACTTCATCGCCAACGCCACGCCCGTACCTAGGGGTACCTGAAATTTTCGTAATTTAACAATGCAATTGTTTAATACAATCGAGTTCCTATATGTACGTGTTTGTGCGTAATAAAATTGTTTCATTTAATATTAATCTAAAAAATTAATAGTTTACCTGTGCGCCGACGATGCCGTTTCCACCGTAAAAATTATCGCAATACATGTGCATGGATCCGCCTTTGCCTTTGGCGCAGCCGCTCTGCCTGCCCGTTAATTCCGCGAGGACTCCCAATATGGAGACGCCTTTCAAGTTCGTCCAGCCGTGGGCTCTGTACGCCGTGATGACGGCGTCTTGGGGCCTCAGGGCGCCCATCATACCGACAGCGACGGCTTCCTGCCCGGAATACAGGTGACAGAAGCCGCGGATGATTTTCTCCTTGTAGAGATTGCCGGCCGACGTTTCCATGCGACGGACCGTCTGCAGCTGAGTGAAATACTTGATGGCATCTTCTTTGTTCAGGGTCACGTTCGTCGAAGGTCCTTCGTCCAGTTTGTGCAGCCTGAACGGCTGGAAATTTTGTTTGTTAAAATACGAATGATCAATTTGTTTTATGACGATAAACGTTGGTTTAAATGGATACTGTTACGAAATGTTTGCGTAATGTTAAACATGTTAATATAAAAATCGAGTTACCTTGGTCTCGAAAGTGGCTTCGGTGGCATAATTGTTCGTGGTTACGTTGCCGTTGGCCGCCAGACCCAAGGCTTTCTGCAAACACAGGGAAAAACAAATGAATTATATATTTCGCAAGCTATTTGGCTTAAAATACTTTGATGTTATTGAAATAGTTCTTCATCCTTTATATAATTATAACCTCCATTTAATTAGCGCAATCGGACTGGAAAATAACAAAGGCGATTAATGAAATGGACTTACGTGTAAGCCGGGGGCATTTTTACCGAGAGTTCGGGCAGATGGGAGCATTTTATTTATTTATTGTTGTGCGACTGGTGGGGCCGTTTTCAATGTGGAAAGGTCACCGTGGTGTACTTGCTGGATGTCATATGTAGGTGGTGTTTTGACGTGCGAAAAGCACGTGACTTAATTGCGCTTTGCCAGAATGTTCGGTATTTCGAATAGCATTAAAATAGAGCGGTTTAATTTCTACGAATATTGGAAAATATTAATAATCATTTTGATATATAAAATAATGTAATATTCGATATTATATGATTTTTAATGCAATATTTCAAAATTGACTATATGCAACCAAACATGCACCAAACAGCTTCAATAAAGTGCCACCGAGCGGCGCCACTTGTTATTAGCCTGTTGAGTCCGAAATAAATGGCGTCGTTTGAAGCAGTTGCAGTGAAAAGTGTTAAAAACTCTGCTTAATCGTCCTCCTAGGTAAATATAAAACGTCACATTCCAATAAAAACAATTCTATGCGTCGGTTTGCGATACATTGCTGCAAATTTGTAAATTTTATGCAAAACATGTAATGCGGAAAGTACACGCGGCTTGCTCAAAATTCCCTTTCGTTTATTACTTCGCCCGTTTTTCTTTGATAGCAACGTGCAGATGCTTCTGAAAATCATTTTCAGTCATTTTACACCAGCAAAATCCGGCCGAAATCGGCGAATTTTATTTAATTACATTCAATTTTGCATCAAATTGTGAGGTTATAATGTAAATTAGATCGCATTACAAATTGAATTGTCGACGGCTGCCAACAGATTTTGTTTAATTGTTAAAATAAAGCACGCTCGATTGAATCAAATCGCCAACATCAGTCGGTAAAAAAGATTTCTGTAATTGCCAAAATGAATGTCAATCTGCAATGCCGATAAATGTTTCGATCCAGATCTACGGACGTTGTGATCATTTTAAGTAAGTTTTTGCTGCGCATTTGAATAAACGCAGATATTAATTTATGCTGGTTACATACATGTTCGATGCAAATATGATCGTAACAACATGGATTAACACCAACCGCGGCCGATACTAACGCTTTTAAAAACTGACAGCTTCAATCGGGGCATCTTTGGGAATTATAAATGTGTTTTCAATGAATTTTATTATGGAGAGCAATGCATCGGAAATTTCCGGGCGATATTCGCTTCAGTTTCAGTGTCCAAATTGCATTGCCCTCGTTATATTAATAAGATTTGTCAAAGAAACGCATCGGTTAGAATGCATCATTCCAATTTAATGACTTAAGCCGTATTATTTGACAGTTCTCTAGTGACGGCCGGCGCCTGCTTCATACAATCGTTACTATGTGCTTTCGATCAAATAAAAATAAAGTAAACATAAATTGGACACATTGAGGCACACCCCGTGT
>JARJEC010106581.1:0-14971 GCA_030264575.1 Tachinus sp. AB-2021
TTCATTTTAATTTAATTTAATTTTAAGCAAACTTTTGTTCAAAATAAATGTGTGCAGTTCCTGGGCAATATTTTTCAGGCAAACTTTTCGATAATTCGAAAATTTCGATAATTAAGCAATGCTCTTATATTGACTTTTTCCCTCTATAATTATAAACCAATCATATCGAGACATTTTTAAATTTCGAGACATTTAGATTCCACTTACATTGAAAATTGCACTTGTGCATGAATTACACTAAAAATTGCACTTGTGAAAGAACTACAGCAATATGTGCACTGGCGCTAAGCAACTAAATAAATAAATTGAACTTGACAAATGTCAGTGTCATGTGGTTAACCCCATCAATGTACAAAAATCTGATTTAATTATGTCTGCCAGTATCGGATATTTATAACAAATTTAATTGCTGTGGAAATGCAAGCTATTTCCCGATATTATTAAATACATTTCGTGCAATGAAAATTATCTAGAAATGTTTGCATTCAAAATATTATTGCCTTTATGAAACCGCATATATTCATTTTAATTGTCAAAGTGCTACTTTGATCAAATTACAATCAAAATAAATTCATCCAGTATCTGGGCAACCATATTTTTTAGGCAAACTTTTCGATCATTTTCAATGCACTTTTTATATTACTATTAAAAATAAACCTAAAATTTTTGAATTAAAACAAATATATTTAATACCCAATTATTTCAGAAAATCCTAAAACACATAAATTTTTATTTTAGAGATGCCATTTTTTTAATACTGCTATCATTTGTCACTCTTTCTTGAAAGGTCTTCAAGTCAGTAAGGCAGTGCATATATTTTTCATTAAAATAAAAAGAATATTATTTTTGACACACATCCCAAAAGTTAGCCAAAAAAATAAAAATGGATGTGTTTAAAAGTTCAACTCAATGATTTCAATAATTTCGTATTAATTTGGGGAAAGGGTTGAACAACTGACCTTTCAAATGAGGTGTCTCAAGGTTGGCCTATTTAAAATTACTTATTGGAGGAGAGAGGAAAAGTGTCATACATCTATATCAATTGAAATCCCCCTCAAAATAAAAGCGATGTTTCAAAAGTTTTAAGTTTTAGCCCAATCTTCTATCCGGGGTGGATACTTTTGAAAAAACAGCCTGTATTATAAATGTTATATTGCAGGGTGAGGCAAAATAGACGGGCGTTTTTAAATAAAAAATAACTCAACTGTTTATTAATTGAAAAAATATATGTTCTGATGATCGCGTCAAACAGATGACTGTGTTCGATTTCTGTAATGAACTGCTGTAATCGTTTCGCTTCACTCTCTCATACAAGTCGATGTCAATTGCCAGAGCTTCAACAAAAATTGTGTGTGCATTTTCCCAAACATTCAATCTCCTGTTTTTATGATGTACCGTATCCCATACCTCACAGATTATACATTTAAAGTTCTACATTAATAAACCTCGAAACTTGCAAAAACCGAAATAAACCATCACAGAAGCGAGTGACATCAACTTGTGTGAGAAGGTGATGCGGAACTTTGAGGAACAACCACTAGGCACTGCATAAACAAAAGGTAAACATTCAGAAAATAACAGCAAAAACAAGCCCATTTGCTATATAGGTGATTCATTTAGAGGTACTTTTTTGAAAAATTAAAAATACTTAAAATTTTCGATGACGCGTTCAAATAACTTCAAGAGATATTTAGCAAGTAACGCAAATAATGTTAAGTTTCAATTCTTCAATCGTAGCCGGCTTATCCATGTATTTTGAATTTTACAAAACACCAAAGAAAAAAATCCAGAGGTGTGATATCAAACGATCTAGACCAGCTCTCGGCAACCTATGCTACCCAAGCCACTAGGTTCTACGAAAAAGAATGTTTGAAGGCAAGCTTCGAATTATATATATATATTAAAATTAAAAATTTCAAACTATGAACCAGTTGTTGCTATCTTTATTAGCTTTAAAATTAAACCTCAAAAGGGCCAATAATGTTCAAATATTGCAATTATTATTAATTTATTATTAATAGTCTAATACAAATGTTTGGTTTTACTTTAGTGGCACGCTTAGAATCTTCAGTATTCTGAATTGTCTGTTTTGTGGCATCTAGGCGGCTAATTTACCGGTCCAAAGCATAAAGCTATAGTTTCATGAGCGTTGTCGCAACTAGCGTTGTCTTGTTAAAACCAAATACTGTCAAGATTGCAGATTTCTGCCATTAATTTCAGGTAAAAAATAATCCGTTTCATGGCAGGATAGCGGGCGCTACTCATATTTAAAGAAATATGGGCTGATGATTCCATCTTCCCATAAACCACACAAAACCATTTTTTCTCTATATGTAATGGCAGCCCTTGCAGGTTCTGGTTGTTCTTCAGCCCAAATACTGCAGTTGTTCCTATTGACATTTGGCCCACAAGTCAAAACCTCATCGCTAAACGAAATTTTGGTCAAAAGCATTGAATCTTCTTCAAGTTTTTCAAAAACTCAAAGACTGAAATGATGACGATTCGGAAAATCGATCAGCTTTAATTCTTACAGAAGTTGAATTTTTGTATGCTAATTACGTAAAATACGGGAAGTTGTTCTACAGCCATTCTGTTGAAAACGGCGCTGAATCGATTCATCGATCATTGCGTACATTCTCAGCTATTGCTGCTATATTTACTTGACTACGTGGATATTACCTAATCGATACCGCAGTTGTAAATCGTAGCAACTTTTTTTTAATATACTCAATTGTATAACCTAACAAATGAGTAGAAGTCATATAGAAGGTATAGATGCAGCTGCAGCCATAATAATTTGAATTCGTTTATCTCCGGTTTGTGGTTCATTTGAATACACTGACTAAACCATTCCCAAAGATAATAGTTAAGAGGCATTGGGTCTGGTGACCTCGGAGGGCCTCCTATTCCAATCCAACAATTAGCAAAGTTGTTGTTTAGATTCTCTCACAGTTACACCAAAGTGAGATGGTGTGCCATAATGTTGAAAGCACATGTCAAGTCTATATAAAGTAAAACATCTTCAAGTAATCCTGGTAACTCATTTTGTATAACTCGTATTATAGATAATGCTCGTGTGTTAAACGTTCTTGAAATAGTAATAGCTCAATAAGAATGTTATTAAGAGCACCACAAAAATTTATTCGGAAAAAGAGTTGAAAATGCCTTTCCCTAGTTTCAAAAGGAAGCTATGGCCATCGAGTCATGGCTCCCTGTATAAATCTAAAAATGTGGTATATAGTATAAAAGTACTGTACTGTTACATGTTCGTTTAAGTAGTAGGAAAAACATTAATAAATCGATTATTCTGTTTTATTTTTTATGTTTAGATTTTTGTAGTATATATCAGAGTAATATATTTTATATCTTTTACATCTTCTAAAAAATTGTGCATAATTTACAAATGAATCATTTAAAACTAAACTTTAAAATATAATATGTATTGATATAAATACAAATTAAGGCTAGTAATTATAATTGATTCTATTTAAATTGATTGTCGGTCGATACCTTTAACTGTCATGACATGAAATTCAGATAATAAACTAAAAAAATCAAAATGTAACAATAATTTTATCACTTTAGATTAACATTTAATTATTTTTAACTAAACGGTCATCACTCTATTTAATTTTAATAAATATAAAGCTAAATGATCAATTTAATTCTTAGACATAAAAATTCAAAATTTTAAATAAAATTTTAAATAATTACCATAACTTTATTGTTTCTAAAACCGTATCAACATAAATGTTAGTTTAAAGTAGGTATGCAGAAATTGATTTTGATTTAATCGATACGATAAGATCAAGTGGATATGTATAATAATAGTTTCATGTTAAACAATTTGATTTTTTTTATATAATTGGACTGTTGTTTTGAATACCTATGGCAATACAATGTTGCATGTAAATTATTTAAATATTGTTAAGTAATGAAATGCTAAAATGTTTTATAGCAGTATTAAATATAAACATTTCATCAGTATATACTTCACTAATCGCCCACTTATTAATAACAAACTACAAAATTGTGATAAGTTGGTTGAATTAATTTAGCAAAAAATGGCATTAAAATAATAATTACAATTATAAAATTTATCTGACAATTCCATTTAATCTAACGCTGATAATGATTAAATAAATAATAATTAAAGTACCTAGACAAATTCGGCAATCGTAACACACAAATTTAATAAAACCTTTTTTGGAGCACACACATAACTATGTAAGTAATGAACAAGTGGAAAATTCGAATTTTCCAGTTGCAACTACTGCTAGACCGCACACGCGACTTTTCCGCGGCAAACTTTTTAAAGCATCCGTCAACAAAAACACGCGACCGACCACGTATGTCCATTTAACATAACTCAGCGGACAGCGTCGCCTAGCTCTATGGCAAGTCGATTGAGTAAAAAATAAAGACCATGTGAAAAGCGGACGTACGTAGAGTATGGGGGCCACGTGATAGACATGGCCAATGGGAGTGTGAGACCGGTTACCGTGTCCACTTGCCCGATGATTCCACAACAGATTCTACATGCTTTCGAAGTCCCATTTACAATGGTAGATCCACGGTAGATCAACCAAATGGATGTATGATCACTATTATCTATTATTATTCGAATCTTTGAACAATGGCACCATCTGTAGCTTTTTGTGTCCACTATTAGCTATGGTTAAATTGGTTGCATATAAATTGATTTTATTTAATTATATTAATATTAAATTTTTTTTTGAAATATGATATATTAATTTTTTCTGCATTCGTATGCAGCCAAAATATTGAAAAAAATAAAATAAACAAAGTAAACAAAACTAAACAAAATTAACAACTAAAAATAAACATTTTAAGATTATTTAAAAATAAACGAGTATAAAAAAATGAAACAAAAAACAACCTCTTTGTTGTTAATGAAAGAACTAAACCCCATTAAAAATAATCAAATTAAAAAACTAAGTAAACAAACATTAACAAAATAAATTGATAAAATTAACAAAAAATAAATAAAATAATAAATTTAATGAAAATTAAATGGTGGTAGCCTGTACTATGTGATATTACATTTTAATAAACAAAACAACTTTTTATATATCTTATCACAAAAAATATTTATTAAACCGGACTAGTTTCGACCAATTACCTGGTCATTATCATACGGCGATAGAAACAAATATGAAGCAAAAGAAAATAACAAGGTATATATAATAAAAATAATTACCCATAATGTTTTCACCGTATGATGATGACCAGGTAATTGGTCGAAACTAGTCCGGTTTAATAAATATTTTTTGTGATAAGATATATAAAAAGTTGTTTTATTTATTAATAAAAATTGATAAAAAATAAATGAAGACAAAGAAAATAAATTATAACGACAAATTAAATACCGCGTGTTTCCGGATGGGGTTTACTACATATACGTATAAATGAGGGCTGGCCAACCCAGATAGTATTGCGAGTCACTTTGGTAACGCGTAACGTTGCAACGAGCCGCATTTTAGGTTAGGTTAGATTAACTTAAATTACATGCTTTTTTTAAACGGTTTGACAACTAAAGTTGGGATTTTATGCATTTGCGTATTCGATAATATGTATATGCCAATTAAATAATTTCGTATCTACTGGAATTAGAAAAAACAACTAGTAAAAACTAATTTCATGTTTTTGAGTTTTTGAGCATATTCTGATAAAAATTGCATATCGGTGTATATTTAGTGCATATTTATATAACTTTACAGGTCCAATTCCAATTTTTAAAATATTTAACAAAAAAAAAATCGGCGTGTTAGAAAGAAACGACAAAGAATATCTTTAAATAAACTCCTCAATTTCATGTAAATTTGAATACACTTTTATTATATCTGTCGATATAGAAAGAAGCTTTTCCACATAAATTTTGAAAATAATGGCTTTTTAAATAAATTTATAATATAAAAAACGTATTAAGCATATGTCGGCTATTTTTATATTATGTGTATATTTTTAATAAATTTTGCATATTTAGTGCATATTTTGGAATTCCATGCATATTTAGTGCATATTTTGGCAAAATTTCGTGCATGTATAAGCACATATTTTTAACTTTTTGAGTGCATATAATTCCCAACTTTATAAATAACCGATTCAAACTCGGTTTGGTTCCGGTTTAGTATCTAAAACTTTGGTAAAACTTCTTTAGGCGAGCTCTAAACTTAAAAAATAGTTACAAAAACAAGATGACGGAAGTTAAATTTAACATTTTGCAAAACATTAAATATATAAGTAAATATATGTAATAAATACCAGCTTTTTGTAAATCTCTTAGATACTTTTCTATAATGTAGGTTTCATATCAATAATTTACAAATTTTCTGCCTTGAATCGAAATTTTAAAATTCTTATCTTTGAACAATTAATATTTTCAGAGTTTTATTTTCTAAATTACTATATTTAGTAAATTGCCTTTTTCTAATTTCGGACCAGTATATAAGTTTTTTCTCTTAATCGCATTTTTAGAAAATGTTCGGTATAAATTGTACTTTTTAGTAGGTTTGTGATAATTTTTGATGCACATAAATCGTTTTTTTTTCGTTTCTTCCAAGTTTGAGTGAATTTTCCGTTACATGTTTAATGGAGAAAATTGACTAAAATTGATCAATTTTGTCCACCAAAAAATTGCAACTTATGGTGAAACTTATGAGCTTTATTATGTTATCCGTAGTTTTTGTAATATTTTTCACAAATTTACTACAAAGTTGTCTGTAATAAATTGCAATTTCGGTCTATTTCTACTCACAAATCACAACTTTTATTGAGTATTCTGACATTTCTAATGTTTAATAATATTTTTTTACATATTTACTAAATTTCCTGTAATAAATCGCAATTTAGTAAAATTTCTCTCATAAATTCCAACTTTTAGTCAATTTTTTCTTCACTTTACTTTATTCAAAATTTAAATTATTATTAAAATTATTTTTTTAACCTTAATTTTATAAGCTAAAAAAATTAATATAATAATATAAATTTTATAAGTATGTTTTAGTGTAAATTATCAAATTTATTGTTATTTTCTTCATCTTTAACGATTTTTAACAAAATTTTAACTATTTTGTGGTTTTTGTAAACGTTTTATTGTTTTTTTTTAATGCAATTTTAGTCCAATTATCCGCATATTTTTTCAGTTAATTTGTGTAATTTGAAATTTTAAACAAAAACTCTGAATTGAATAATAAACACTATTTTTAACCGTTATTTTTTAACGATTATTTTTTGTCAAGAAAGAAACTACGGTGGCTGTTAGACTAGAACACGCAAACTAATTTCTTGTTTGCTACAGCTAAAAATTTAGTAAGTCGACTGCAGCCAAATCTGTTTCCTACAAATTTGTGACTTTAATTAAACTCTTGCATGGAAAAATATTAAAAATTGTACAAAATTATATATCTAAACAGCTGAAAAAAAAAGAAATAAAAGGATAACATAGCATTAATTGAAACCGGATTGAGCTGCTTCAAATCATTTGGTTCCGCTAAAAAATAAAGTTTTTTGTTTTTTTTCAATATATTGTACGTATTCGGTCTGCTATTAAAAAAAATGTGTGACTTGTTTGGGTACTTTTTCCGGTTCGGATGAGTTTATGAATATTGCATTTTTTAGTCGTATTTATAAAAATTTTATTGAATGCTTTTTATGTAATTTAAGGTTTTCAAAACAAATTTTGGTAGCCTTTTGAGAATTTACCTTTATTATGCTTGTTTATTTAAAAGTTTTAATAAATCATAAAATAGGCGGGCCACACAATTTGACCTTGACGGGCATGTCGGCCAGATCTGATATAAATTATCAAAACTTTTTGAAATAAAAAAAATATTTATGGGGTTTTGGTCTGTAAAACTTACTTTGCACAACATTAGATTTTTTTAATATATAGGGTGGTTAACGAAACCACAAAATATATAATATATTTATAGTAAACTATCATTTTTATACAATATAATATTTTCAAAAAATAGCTGGCTAGATGAGATAAAAATTGTTAAAACTTGAATATGTGGCATACTTACTAAAAACAAAAAACTAGTTTTTATTATTCAAATATACTCAGATTCCAAAAAAAATACCGGTATTTGTGTAAATTGATATATAGTCATAAATCAAACTTCTAAGTATTATTTGTTTTTTATTATTCGTTTTATTTCATAAATCGTGTCAAAATGATAGTTTACCTAAAAACTTTCAACATTTTTTGTTGTCGTCAACACTATATAATAAAAATGGTTGGCGGTCCCAACGATAGTTCCCCATTAAAGTTATTTTAAACTACCTCCCACCCTCCGTCCCTCCCTTACGTAAATGTGATATTTTATTATTTTCGTAAAATAGACGTACTGGTATCTTTTAATTAACTTTTATCAAAAGATATTTCGCTGCTGCATAATAATAAATAATATAATATGTAATAAAATCTTTTCCTTTTAACTAATTCCACTGGCACTCAATATTAAAAGTTATTTTCATCTTGTTTCTACAATTCTCAACCTTCAAAGTAACGTCATATTGCGTCATATGCGTGAATATAACGTGATCTGACCAATAAATAGACATTTTAGGCAAACAAATTACATCTATTTTCGACGTTATGATGAAGTATTTTTGCGTCATTTTTAAAACGTCATATTTCCGACGTTATATTGACATACGTTTCACGTTGAATTACGCCGCGCAACGCAAGCTCTATTAACCATAGATAACTTAGACTATATAGATAGGCAATTTCTATGTATTTCTTTGGAACCGTGCGATTTTAATTAAATGAAGCGTTTATAATTAATGGTGATAAAGTAGAAACATTTTATTGGTTGAAAGTTTTGATAAAAATTTATTAAAAAGTCCGTCCATTTTAAATCAACAACTGACGTCATTTTCACGTCATTAAATTGAGTCAGTTTCAGGTTTCTAGGGGACGTCTTTGATCCCTGACATATTTTCGTCTTTTTGTCATCATATTTATTTACTTTATATATTAAAAATAATGTAATTCGACGTGAAAAGTACGTCTAAAATTCAACATTTGTCGCTCATTTGACGTTATAATCACAAATATCACAAAAAATGACGTGACTGCTGGCTGAGCACCCAATCCATTCTTGATGAACTGCCCACACAGTAAAGCCGTAACTTATAATAGATTGACAGTTTGCATAGTAGATCAACTTTAAAGTGTTGACATTTAAATATTTACGTAGTTGTGACATAATATATAACATAATGGAGCAATTATATAGCAAACAAGTATTATATGAGAGTGCCAATGTAGGTTTTCATCTATTAATATTCCTAAAAATTGTACTTCATTGGTCTGAGGAATGGTACATGCCCTGGTTATTCACCATTAGTAAAAAGTAATCAGATGGTTTGTAGGTACTACAGAATCGCATGATGTTTTCTTTATTTTGAAAAATAAATTTATATTTGTAAAGTAGTTTTTAAGTATTGATAATCGTGTTTTGGATTAATGTTCTTACTTTCTTTGCTGATGCTATGATAGAAGTATCATCTGCAAATATTGCTGTTTCGTCAAGACTCAAGTCATTTATAAATATTAAGAACAGAAGTGCTCCCAATACTGAGCCTTGTGGTATCCCCCTTTGGCTTAGCAATAATTTTGATTTTATAGTATTGATTTTTACATGATATCGGCCTTTCTAAATGCATCGTCTATAGAACGTTGTTTCCTACAACCAAACTGCATTTTAATGAACAGATTATGTTTGTTGAAAAATGATCTAAGTCTTTCTGCAACTGCTCTTTTAATAATTTTAGAGAACGTGCTCAATAGAAAAATTGGTCTATAATTTGACTATTCAGTTTTATCCCTAGTCTTGAATACGAGTATTATTTTCGCTAGTTTAAAGGCATCAGGAATTACACCTTGTTCAAAAGATTGATTTATAATATCGGTTATAATAAGCCAGTATGTTAATTGATTTTTTTAGTAATTTTACCGTAACGCATTCTTCCGTTGAGAAATTTGTACTATGTTGGCTATTTTTACATAATCGATTAAATGATCTACTATCAAATTAAAATAAGTATTAAAATGATTAGCAATACTTGAAGGATCTTTGCATAGCGTTTTGTTGATGTTTGCAGCATATTTTTTAATTTTTTAATTTCCCTTTTTCCCGTTGTTGCCGAGTTTATAATTTGCTTGTTGTAGACAATCTTTCAGCTGTTTTATTACTATACGATATATGGTTTTGTAGCTTTTATAATTCGCATTGAATTCTGTATTACCTAATTTTGCTAAGATATAAAGTTCTTTTAATTTACTAGCAGACACCCTTATACCATTTGTAATCCATATGCTTTAGACCAGTTAATGAACAAAAATAGTTAGCACGTAAAGATCACGCAGTGTAAACGTGCACAAAAAGGGGCATCTCAACAAGGCTGATTTAAATGATACATACCATCTCTTTAAGCCGTCTGCTGTGATGCAAGAATTTCTTTTAATTAGAAGTTTGTATATTCTGTAATTTCCGTAAACATTGAGCTGTGTAATATTGCCTGTTGTCCATTATTTTGAACAAAATATATAAGAATTTCATTAAATATGCAAATTTTCCAAGAATTTTTTTTTTAACTATTCACAGATTATACATTACATTTTTATTATTATAATACAATGAAAGTTAATGCCAATTTATCACTAGAAATTGATTATTATTTTTAGTTAATAACGTTTAAAATAAATAATAATCTAAAAAAAGTAATTTAAGCCCATTAACATTGCCTAATATAACATCGCACTGAATTAAAAAATATATACTTTGCTGTAACCTACTACTTCTCTTAGTTTGTGAATCACGACTGCGGAAAATCAGATATAGAATTTATTAATCTTGGTTACTCTTATTTTCCGTTTTTAGGGTTACGCCCATTGTCTTACAATACATCGAAAGTATGTTCATTATTTTGAACCAACTTGTATAAAACATATAAAACCTTGTTTCTATTTTTCAAAAATTATGCACCCCTCCTAATTGTAAGCATTCTAACTCTTTGCAGTCACTCACTGCTCACTGCCTAGATCTGTATCTCAACCACCAAATGTTTTACTTGAATACCGTTTAACTTTTTTAGGAATCAATATAAAAACATCACTTCAAATTCTTTCCAGATTCTGTTTACTATAACAATCGTCCCGATTCGCAAATCGCACAAAAATATTCGCATACAAATACCATTCGTGTAAAAAGTTGTGCATGGTATCGTGTTTCCTTATTCTTGAAAATAAGAATACTTTCAAAATAAAAAAACAAAGAATAAATTACTTATTATGCAACTTGCTTTAAATTAAATAAAAATCAACTATAAAATTTAATAATTTTTACATAACCTATAAACACTTGTACAATAAACATATTTCATTATATTTATTTATAAAAAAAATAGAAGTAAATATAAAATTTAAATAAAATTCTAGATATTATTTTTAAAATTTTTTATACATTGTGAATTAGTAAAAGTTTAAAAATTGCATAAAGATAAAAGAATACTAAATGTATGTATAATAAAGTTATTATATTATTTATTTCTTGTAGAGTGCCCTTTCAAAATTTTTTAATTCCGTGTAATTACCGTATTAGCCTGAATATAACGCAATACTTTTTACTTCAAATATTTTTGTGAAAACAACATTTGCATTATATTCGTGATCAGTTATAAGCTCAATACAGCTACACCGTTTTGCTTATCTCAAGCAGATACATTTTTGCAATATATTTTATTTTTTTAGTTCTGCTACCTAAAAATATATTGCATTATATTAGAGGCTGTGTTATATTCAGGCCAATATGGTACATCTTTAGAACAAAGAATTTCTTTTATTACTTCTTGTGTTAGGTCGCATTTCTTTGTTAAGATCATCTAATTTTTTGCCATTATAATTTTTCTTTGATTTTAATTCGTCCATTTTAGTTTTTTTATTAGATGTATTTTGCTCTTTATCGAACAGTTTTCTTTTCGAAGTAACATTTAGTGATTGTGCTCTATTATTTCTAACTATTTTACGTTTTGTTGACGCATGAGAATCACTCAACGTTCTCGACCTACTGCTAGAAATTGATGGAGGCGATTTATTTGAAGAAACAACTTTAGAAGAATTTTGAGAAGCTTTATTTCTATTAAACTCTTCTGATTTGGGAAATTCCTCTGATGATTTATTTAATCTACTTGATCTCCTTGTATTTGCAGAACTTTTATCTTTCAATGAAATGCTATTTTCGGATGTAACCAACATTGAATTAATACGTTTAGATTTTTTAACTTCTTTATCATTTTTTGACGCACTAATTTTTGATTCCACAGAAATATCGCTTGTTGGAGTTGTAATAGATTCTGATGATGATAATTTATTCAAAGTATTTAATCTCGTTGCACGTGTAGAAATGTTTGCTTTAGCATTTCCTTTTTTAAATTCTGATGTTGACTTTGAATTTTTATTTTTAGTGATATTAAGTCGAACCAATTCTACTACCAATTGTTTTTCATTTTTGTTTTTTGAAGAATCTCTAACTTTTACATCGCAACGTTTTTCTTTGGCAGTATTTCTTAAATCAGTACTAACAAATTCATTATGATCATTGATGTTTGAATTTGTTTTATTTTTTTTCTTGACTGAATTTTCACCTTGATTTGATGATTCAACAATATTAGATGTTTTAGATGATCTATTTTTATTTCTACGAGTCTCAAGTACAGGCTCTTGATCTACCTCTACTAAGTGACTTCCACACTGATTATCAGAAGAAAGACTCTCATCATTATTAATAATTTTTAAGTTTCTTTTACTTTTCTTTTTAACGCCTCCATCTAGTAATTGCTTTGTGCGTTTATTATTTTCATTAGTATCTTCTGATGATGATTCACCATGATTTTCAATGCTGTTTGCTAATTGAATCCCAGTTTCTAAATTTGACTCCGCTAAAATACTTGCACTGACACAGCCGAGTAATTCAAGCAAATTAGATTTATATTTCATCAATTTTTTAATAACTCTACTATTATCAGTGATATTCTGAAACAATTAATACGTTGTTTTTTAATAATGGTTCAATTTGAATGTTTTTAATGCATACCTCAAGAATTACGTCCACAAGTGCATTTAATTCTTTTAAAGCTGATTTGTCTTCATATGGTATATTTATAACCATTAACATCTTAACGAGTAAATATGTTAAATCATCATCTGGATTATTGCTCATAATTGAACATAAATTTAAAGCCAATGATTTGTGTACATCAACTACAGACTAAAATAGTGCAAATCAGTACATCATTTTAATAACAATATAAATATTTACTTTCTTCTCAGAATCAGTAAGTGTGGCTAATATCTCTAAGACATTGTCCAAATTTACATCAGCTAATGGACTGGTTTTGGGAGCATTATTAAATACTCTCAATGTTGGTACAATGGCCATCTGTATCACATCCGCACCTCCATTTCGTGCATAATATTCCAGTCCCCTGCCTATATTGTGATGTACTTTTTGATGCATGTTTCCTGTAGTTGAAAGGCACCATTTTATGAAAATTCTTGATATGACACTAGGTGATTCTAAAATACCAGCATACAGCAACTTGGAAAAAGCTGTACCTGTGGTTTCTCTTATTTCAAGGCACTAAAACAAAATTACAACAATAGGTAAGCAGCTATGGTTTTTTATAACTTAGTTACTTTGCAAAATATTCTTTCAAATGCAGAATTGTGCGCTGGTCTAAACATTCCCGGCATTTAAAGTAATTTTTTTATTTTAATTTTGAAAAATTGCATTTTGCCCATAAAAACAACAATTTTGCAAAAGAATTGTTACAAAATATTGAGAGAAAAATGTATAATATTAGAAAATATGCAGAAATATTACAAAAAAACAGAAAATACCAAGAAATAAATTGTGAAATGCAAAAAAGTTACATAGGAGTTAATTTTCTCAAAAACTAATAAAGATAATTTATTTCTGTTTTCTCTATTATGATAAGTATAATAAAATGTTTGTGAAGTGAGTTTATCAAAAAAGAATTCTCAAATAAAAAAGTTGACAATTTGTGTCTATCGTTATTGCAGGGAAATGTGTTAATAGTATGATTTAAAGTAGGTAGCAAACAAAGCAAATGTACATATAAACCATGTGTATAAACAAATATTCAAATAAACGCTCATTGGGTCATTTCGATCTATTCATATTTACACACAAGAAATCGCACAAACTCCTTTCGCACAAAATTTCAATTTGTATTGATATAGCCTTGCAGTTTGACATCTATTATCAGTTTGTCTTTTTTTTTGCAATTATGCTTAGTCATGCATATTTCTAATTAGATAAAAATATATTGTGTATATATATATATTTTAAAAGGAAAAAATATGTTAAAATGAGCGATGTAATTTCTTGTTCGTATTTTAAATTTTATTAAGCCTTCAATAGTTGGTACTTTTAAAAGTACCACCGCTTTATTTTCAAATTACTTACAAAGTTGCATTTCAGTACCTTCTTAAAGTATAATAATCAACATAAAATGTATATATGCAATGTTGATAATGTGCGTAGTTTTTAAAACAACTAAGCTTTTTTGCCATGGATGACATATCATTCGCACGGCCGCTTACATTATATATGTTGAATTTTAATATTAATAAATAAAAGAACTTTTTATATATCTTATCACAAAAAATATTTATTAAACCGGACTAGTTTCAACCAATTATCTTATTAACATCATACGGTGATAGAAACAAATATATGTTTATTAATTATAATAAAAGAAGAGGGAGGCCAAGAAAAAGATGGATGGATGATGTATTGGCCGACCTTGAAAGAATGAAGGTGACTCACTGGAGACATCTGGTAATGGACAGAGGAAGATGGCAGGATGTTGTGGAACATGCCAAGGCCCACCAAGGGCTGTAGCGCCACCAAAG
>JARJEC010106586.1:0-19235 GCA_030264575.1 Tachinus sp. AB-2021
CTATTAAGTTGTTTATATTCAGCAGATTCTTGATTCAGTAATCTCCTTTGATCTATTAGTGTAAGGGTGCTATTCCTGATTTTTTTGTTCTTAGGTGCTTTTGTTTTTGAGCATATTTTTCTGTTGGCTATGTGGATGTCCTTAGTGATCTTATCTGCTAGTTCTTGTAGCTCCATTCTATCTATGTTAGCGGCATCTAGTTTAGTAGATAGAATTTCCTCGTATTGTTCCGGATTTTGTTTTAGTTGTTTTTCCATGTCTGGGTAAGTCTTATTTTCTATCATCTTTCTTCTTTCAGTTTTAGTATTTATCGCAATCGTTGCTCTGACTAGTCGACATATGCATACCTATATATGTTCCAAGTAAAACATATTTGTAGCAATCCTAAACTTCAACAGGTATAGTAATGCTCACATAATTCTAATACAAAGATTTTGGATCTAGTTAGTTATACAAGTGACTTTCATTATTGATAGATGACAACAGATGCCAATTTGAGATAAATCCAGTATGAATGAAAAGACCCTGTTACACGAAACAAATTTATTTTTACTAGATTTATGTGAGCATGACTGAATGTATAAAAATACAATATATAGAAAAATTTAAATAGTCATTATTTAAAAATTTACGCAAAAGAGTTCAAATGGTTATTTAACGTTATTAATAAATTTACTATTAGGAAAATAAACAACAAAAAATGTATATCTATTTAACTAAAACAATTATCTATACCCTATTTGCTCTATCCTCTTCATTTGCATAATGTTTATATTAAAACTTTTAGTGTCACACCCTCTGTAGTTAATAAATACCAACATTAATTAAAACACCCTGTATATAATAACATAAATTATTTTACTGATGTTGGCATCCATGGATGTTGTCATTTTGTGGTTGGCATCTCTGAATGTCATATTAATTTCGATTGAACGCGCACATGTTTTATTTGCACGTGTAAACATTAGCAAAAGTTCATTTTCTAATCTAATCCCTAATCTGTGTTTTTATTAATTTTCCGCAAAATGAAGGTACAAATTGAAGAAAGTTTTCCTCGAGGTGGAAGCAAACCAACCACAAAAAACGTTGATAAACCAATACAGCAAAATGTATGTATATTATCATAACCTCAAAAGTTTAAATCCTTATTTTTTTAATTTAAATACCAATATTCCTATAAAACTTTTAAATGTACTCCTGAATATTACAACTGGGTTATTTGATTTCTATTTTAACAGTTTGGTTCATTAATTTATTTTTGAATATTGTACAATTCTAATTTATTTTAGCTATTTGGTTTGAGCAATGTTAAATCGAAAGCAAAACACAAAAGAGATACAAAGAAAGAGAAAGAAAAAAGGAAACAGGCAGCTGAACTGGTAGATGAGGAATTGGTGAAAGAAGTGAAAGTTTCAAAACCAGTTACCGAGGATCTTCGAATGAACGTACGTATAAATATGATTGAATTTACAAAATTTAATACTGTTTTTGCAGAAAATTCAAGAGGGTATGGTTATTCTCAGTTGCATTCATACGATTAAAGCACTATCACTGACTGTAGAATTGCCAGGAAGTAATCATGGTATCGTTCTTATTAAATTTATATCTACACAATTCAGTGATGAATTGAATAGAAGATTGGAAGAAGAAAATGCAAAGGTATTTATAATAAAAATATATAATTGTTATTTATGTTGCGCATGCAGTGTCAAAACCATTCTGAGGCGTAAATTATGAAATTTTAGCTACAATTCATTTGCAAACGTTAACCATAATTTTGTAAAAAACAAATTCATTTTTAAAATGTCTATTTTTTAATACATATATCTTGACATATATTTATCCGATTTTTATACAACTTAATATTCTTATACTTTTTTTTTATTGTAAAATCCAAAACCAAAATTAAACAAAAAGAAAGCTCAAAATTTGAATTTTTATCACTTGCAAGTACGACCTAATCTTTTAATTGTTTTTAATAACCAGAATTGGGCAAATATATTTGTATACAATTTGTGAAAAAATAAATAACATTTTTAATATAAATATAATTATCAACAATTTTTTTAGGGGTTTACCCAACTGAGTAGTATATTCTCTTTTGGCCAGTTCATTCCTGCTAAAGTTTTAAATGTAAAACCACAACTTTTGTTATCAGTGAGTCCGCATGATATTAATAGCAATTTGCGGCATAAACAATTGAAAAAGGGAATGCTTGTATGGGGTGCAATAGCAGAAAAAGCTGATCATGCTTATATTGTCAGTCTGGGTGTGAATAAATGCAGAGCAGTATTACCATTCGACAACGTTGAAGAAGGCAGAACTTACAGTAATAGTTTTAAAATCTTTATTTGTTAATTTTAGAAATTGTTTATGTGGATAATGAAACTCTGATTTCAACTATGATAATTTTACCATCGTTAATCTGAGAATATTTAGTTCGTAATCCTATAAAGTCCGTGTACTATGTTGTGCAAACGTGTTAATTCTCTTACTATAAAGCAATTAAAGCATTAATTTTTAAATTATTCAACTTTGATTTTATTTAATTTTACAGAAATTGGACAACCGTTTTATTCAATTATTATAAAATGTGAGACCTTGGAAGCATCAACATTAACATTAAGCACATTGAAAACTCATTTTGAAGGAAATATTATTCGATCCGATACTAGTTTAGATAATATACTACCTGGAACTCAAGTGAAATTTACAATCGATACGGTAACACAATAAAAATCACACATAATTTTTTATTAAATTTTGAATACGATTTTTAGATCACAAAAGAAGGACTCGATGGTAAATTTGCAAACCAATTCAGAGGTTATGTAAACAATGTGTATTTAACCGACAACGATGACAAACTCGAAAATTATGAAAAAGACGCAATAGTAAAAGCCAGCGTAATGTATTTAGAACCGGTCACGAAAACTGCTTATTTAACCCTCCGCAATTTAAACACTATTGAAAAACCTGAACTTCGATTTTTAGATACGGCACGTGCACAGATTGTAGCTAAAACATTTAGGGGATTTGTGCTAAAAATCAACGATAAGTTTGTGGGATGCATTTCCTCTAAAAGAATTCTCGAAACTATAAATGCAAAGAAAAATATAAATGAAATCATTGCAACTAAATATGCAATGGGTACGGAACATCAATGCAAAATATTGGCGTATAACCATTTTAACAGAATGTATATTTGCACGTTTAATATGAATCATACAAAAAGCACCAAAATTGGTCTGAAATGCGGAGAGATAGTTAATGGCCTAATAGCAGAGGTTCAAGATCAAGGATTGTTGGTTACTATTAAAAATATACAAGGATATATTAATAATAATCATTTGAGTAATGCATTATACAGCGAGAATATTAAAAAGAAGTTTAAAGTCGGACAAAAAATTAATGCAAAGTAAGTAGAACAATGTAAGTTGGAATATTAGAGAAGCGCTGGAAAAGGATGCAAAGTTTGATACAGCCATACGTAGTGCTTGCTGAAGAATCGGAGACAAAAATAAATATTAGTTGAGTTAGTTTAGGTTTTTGTTCAAGGAACCTATGAAGAATTGATAGCTGAGCTCAGTATTGTTGCAGAATGATTTTGCATGCCCATTGTTTTGCGTCCTGTTCCCCTCTCTCTCATTTGTCACATAAGCCAACTTACATTGGCCCACTTGTATACATATTATAATTGGTATAACTTCTAACTTTTTTTTAGAGTTTGGAGGTTACAAAACAATAGAGTAAGATTAACTATTAAACCTGAACTGATGAGTACTGATTTGCACTTGAGTAATATTGACGAAGCAATTATTAATAAAGCTTATGTTGGAATTGTTGTTAAAAGTACGCTAAAAGGTGTGCTTGTTGTATTTTACGGTAACTTAAAAGGTTGGTTGCCAAAGAAAAACATACCTCAGTGTCTTACCGAAGATGGAAAAGTTGATAATAAAATTGACGTCACGCAAATATTTTATATTGGACAGATTGTAAGTAGTTTTATTGTGATTTTTTTAATATTTCGCGTTTTAAGGCTCGACTTTTAAATTTTACTTTTTAATAAATTAAGACTAAATTTTAAAAATTTTAACACTTTGGCAGGGAAGGGGAAACTAACAAACATGTCAGCACCTTTGAAATAAAAATTGACATTTTTGGTTTCAAAATTGTTTTGCCTAAGTGTGAGCCGCTATTTTTTTATCATTCTCTAATTATACACGTACAAAACCATTTTTAATTTCAGATTAAATGTTTTGTGGTTTCTAAAAGTGAAAGGAAGTTGAGTTTGTCTCTTGAAAATAAATCGTCAAAAACAATAATTTTGAGACCTGGTGAATTATACAAGAAAGCAAAAATTGTTGAAATTTCAGATTCTGGCCTGCTTGTTAAAATTTCTGACAGGGACGCTAAAGCATTTTTACCCATAGAACATTTAGCTCCTGGAGAATTTGGCAGGGCATTATTCAGTAAGTAATTAATCATGGCAACATCGTCATCTCGGTTTGAGTATTTGATATCATTGGCTTCAGATTTTTTTTGCATAAGCTCTAGTTTAAGCCTATGTAGTTTTAAGAATTTTTTTTGTTCTCTTGTTAAATTGAGTTAGATATGCTGCCGCAAAGACAACGAAATATTGATAAAGATATTTATAATAATGGTCATTATTCACAATAAAATTTCATATATTTTGCAAAATTGAAGCTACATAAAATTAATTCAATTCAATTTTTTTCATATTTTTACTGTATTTTCAAAAATAAAAAAAAAATTATCATTTAAAATTGATTTTTAGAGACTTACAAAGTTGGAGACTCAATAACCGATCTATTGTGCATTAGCATAGAAAATCCACCAATTGTATCTATAAAAGAATATCGTGAACATGGAAAGAAAATTCCAATATTTAAATTTCTCGATTATAATTCTTTGATCAGATGTTCGTTTGTTGGTGAGGATAACATAATGTTTAAAATGAGCGCACCAATAAAAAATTACATTAAAAAATTATCAATACCCAAAAACGTAAGTAAACATTTAGGTATCATAATTAACCGCTTAACGTTCTATTTATTTTGCAAAAATTGGTAAAAAAACCTATTTATTTTATGAGTTATTTATTAAATTAAATTATATAATTTACAGAAACAGCACACAAAAGCGTTAATGGTTAACCATTATAATAAAACAATATTTTTATTGTATTTATATTTTTAGTTATTACCGGATGATTTCAAATTTCCTCCGTACGCACCTATAATTGCTAAAATAACCGACATCAATCATGATAGCAATAAATTGAAAATTGAAACCGATCTAGCCTGTGTTTTCAACTTTGATTATAATGTAAGTATCAACAAACATTTGTAGTTTTTTTATATTAATTTTTCCATTTGTAGTACTCCATGAAAATGCTGAATAATTATCTTGGATATATTGACATTGTTCAAAACAGATTGTTAGAAATAAATGACGATATTGTAAAATTAAGAATTGGAGAAAGAGTGAAGTGTGTAGTCGATGAATTTGTAGATGGTAAAAATTGCAGTGTTACAATTTTACCTTACAACATAAAAGGAGTTGTAAATATTAAGCATCATTGCAACAAAGGTAAAACATTTATTTTCTCAAATAATATTTATGCTGAACAAACATTCAATTCTGACCGAATGTTTTTGAATTATCTGCCGTTTTGATCGCACCGACAATCAGTAGAATTAAAATGTATTTAGCACCATATCTTATATTGCACCATGGTATTATCGCCGATGGAACCAAATTTCATTATTGACTAGCAAGGAATTTTTCAATGTAAAATATATTTTGATTGACAAAATTTTATGTAAACGGATATTGAAAGTAGAAAGTGACTTGCATCTGACACAAGAACAAACAAGATAACCTTAAATAATTTCGTTAGTAAATTATTAGATTACACATTACCAATCTTGTAAAAAGAAAAATCAAGATTGAATATTTTTTATGCAAAAAATAACAATAAAAGATAAATATGGAAAATAAGCGTTTTAAATGTTGCTATAATGTATTTCAATTAATTGAAGTTATTCATTTGATAATAATAATAATAATAGCATTAATTTTAAGTATTTGCCTGATGGTTTGAAATTTGTTGTTTGTTGTTGTGTCATATCTTAAGATGCAATCACATTCCATTTTCAATATCCGTTTATTTAAAATTGTGAAAAAATATACACAAATTTCTGGTTACTCAGTATATCGATTTAGGTATCTGGGAGATATTGCTTATATGAACACCATAAAATAAACGTAAGTGGATACGTGATGAGTATAAATTGCATTGCTTGCTAAATTACGTCTTTAAATATTGGGCGAAAGTGGCAAAAATCGCAAAAGTGTTGACTTATCGCTAAGGACTGTTCATATCAAGCGATCAAATCTAGTGTAACTAATTGTGTATAAATTAGTAATAATTTTCTTACATTAAATCTGATATAAAATCTCAACATTTATAGGAAGCAAAAAATCACTAAAAGGAAAAGAAGTTGAAGGTGTAATTTTTTGGATAAATTATGAAGAACGTCAAGCTCAAGTTGTTTTAAAAACTGAGCTAATGAATAAAATTAATAAAATTCAAGGTATTTAAACAAATAATGATTTAATACAATTTATTCAATAAAACTATTAATTTTTTTAGATGGAAAATTGGATGATGGTGTTTTAAAAAGCAATTGTTTTGGACATTTATTAATGGTCAATTCGGAATTTGCAATGGCAGTTTTGAATAATAAAGGCAATCAACAGTTTATATATTTACCCGTTAGAATTCACGAAAATGATTTCTTCCCCGATTCTTCGCACTACGAAAATCTTATCGGAACTAAAATTAAAATTATACCGTACCTGTAAGTACTTTATTTTAGTTTTTTTTTTTCTATTCAAACAATTGCTTTCAGAACAAGTTGTGGAAGAATAATTGGAATGGATAAGAAAACAATAAAATCCTTAAATGCTTCAAAGAAAAACAATAAAATACCAGAAGCACCTAAAATAAATGAAAATAATCCCAATAAACGTAAACAAAATGTTAAAAATTCAGGGAATCCGAAGAAAGCTAAGAAACAATCGGAGCCTGAAAGTGATGAAGGAATTGCCAGTGGAAATGAAGGTCCCACCTCATCTGTTGCAGATAATCTTGACAATGCCAATGATAGTGATAGCGATGTAACCATGGAAGAAAGTGATATTAATCAAATGATATTGGATAGTAGCGATGAAAGTGATGATGATATTGAATTAGGTAAGTAGTCTTTTTATATAAATAGGTGGCTGCACAATAGCCCAAGAACGTAATGAAAATCGAAGTTAGCTGCACAATCGCCTATATGTAATTTATTTTATCGTCGCAATAAACAGAATAAATTTGTTTTCATTAAATGGATCATTCAAATAAGGTTGATGATGATGATTGAGCAAATTGTATAAATACAGTTATTTTCATTTTGATAGATTTTTGTTTACATTTTTCATTGTGCTTTTTGGCTGCGGTACCATCCTGGTAAGTAAAAGTAAAATTTGGCCAAGTCTTCCAGCCCATTTCCGGGCAATTGTGCAGCCTTCTTCAAAAGTAACATGTTCTTGAAATCTGATTTAGTAAACCAAAACAAATTTCAAATGATTGTCACAGTTGAGAAGAGAAGAAAACACTAAAATGAATGAAAAAACACTACGTTAATTTAATATGACAGAACGCTACTATTTCGTATTGTATTTTTATAAAATTAAATATGTTTTGTTTTCCTAGTTACTCATTAACCGTCTGATAAAGTACGAAGTAGTAACGTGAAATGCTATGAGTTATAGATGATTTTCCGGTAAATCAATATTTTCAATAAATTTTAGATCCAGTTTTACCGGGAGTTCAAAGTTTCTTTAAATCAAACACCGTAGAAGAAACTACAGAAAATCAAGAATCCAGTTCCGATGACGAAGATAAAGTATTAAAAAAATTAAATATAACATTCCATAATAATTAAATTGTAATAATTTTAGGAGGAAACTTCCACAAAGAAAAAGAGAAAACTAAAAGCATCAGAAAGAGCCGAATTAGCGAAAGAAGAAGAAGCCAGATTAAGAAAAATTGAAAATGAGCTGGCAGATTCTAATGCTTTACCACAAAGCGCGGATCAATTTGATAGAATACTTATGGGAAATCCTGATAATTCCGAAATGTGGACTAGATATATTGCCTTCCATGCACAAGCTACGGAATTTGAAAAGGCGCGATCTATTGCTAAAAGAGCGCTAGATAAAATTTCGTATACGGCGACGCAAGACAGGTTAAATGTTTGGTTGGCTTATTTAAATTTAGAGAATATGTACGGAACAAAAGAATCGTTTGATAAGATATTTGAGGAAGCAGCAAGATGCAACGATTCGTTAACTGTGTATTTAGAATCAATTAAAATGTTGGCGGAAATGCATAAATTAAATGAAATGGAAGAGAAAATCAAGAAAGTTCGTGCTAAATACAAGCAAGATTTGAAGATGTGGTTGGATGTTGGAAAAGTTTATTATGAGTGCAAACGATTTGTAGATGCAAGAAAATTGAAGGATAATGCTTTGGTGACTTTGACAGATAAGAAAACACGTAAATATTTTTTTATTGTTTGGTTTATATTTTGATCGACAGATCATAATACAATTTGTCGACTTTTGCATTAACCAATTTTATGTTCGGTCTACTTTTTATTGCCTACATCAATATTGTTGTGGACTTTGTTTTGAGACCTAGTACATTTAGCAATCTATGTAATTTCTTATATTTACTCTTGTACAGTTTATTGAAATACGGCATTCTATTGGCTGCTATAAATTCAATACAGGCATTAGAAGAATTTTCATATACATAATTAATTTTTTAGATGTTCATTTAATTGTACAATTTGCTATATTGGAATTTATTCATGGTGAACAAAATCAGGGAGAAGCATTGTTTGAAACAATACTGCAAGCCGATCCAAAACGTGTCGATGTTTGGTGTACTTATGTGGATCAGCTAATTAAAAAGGAATCTATAGATATAGCAAGGTATTAATTCATTTATTTAATTATTATGTTCACTTTATAAAAAATCAATTGTATTGCAGAAATGTACTGAATAGAGCTGTAGGTCAAAAATTACCTTACAAGAAAATGAGAACGTTATTCAAGAAATTCCACAATTTTGAAACCACATACGGAGATGAGGAATCGCTAGGTAGGATTAAAACTCTTTTGGAAGAATATGCCGATAATAAATAATAAAAATCATGTTAATACATTTTTTTAATTATGTATATAGATTTTAAACTGAATAAGAACATTGACAAATAATAAAAAAAAATATTAAAATTTGCTGCATTTTTTTGCGACTAATTATCGGCATCAGTTGGAATTTCACATGAAACTAATGAGTTTTGACACCGAAAAATATATTTGAAGCTCTAGCCAAATGTGTTTGGTGATACTGGACTAACAAAAAATTATGAGTTCAGGGTTTTGCAACCGAAAAACATTGACGGTCGTTTCAAGAAAGATCGCAGCCACAAATGCTTTTTGCAGCAAAACTAAGAACTTAAAATTACTAATAATTTAGGGTTTTGCCACCGAAAAACATTTGGCGCTACGATCGTATCTTGAGCGATCGCAGCGCCAAATGTTTATTGCGGAGAAACTCGGAACTAACAAAAAATTATGATTAGTTCAGGGTTTTGCCATCGAAAAACATTTGGCGCTCCGATCGTTTCGAGAGATCGCAGCGCCAAATGCATTTCGTGGTAAAACTCTGAACTAAAAAAAATTACTATTAGTTCAGGGTTTTGTCACCGGAAAACATAAGCGCTGCGATCGCGAGAATATTGCTTACTCGATTTTTTTTGAATTTGTCATTTTGTTGATGATACAAAGTAAATCATAAATGAGTAATTACTGGACTACTTATTAAAATTCAACTTCCATGGGCAGAATAATTAGCAAAATGTTTCTTTGAAGATTTCCAAAAAATGTGTTTGATGTGAAACATAATGGCACATTAGGACGCTATTGCTCTATATTCACTTTGGTAGTAACCAAAATTAGTGACAGTGGCATACAATATCACGAGTAGTGTTAACAGTGTAGTACAAAAAATGAGTTTCCTGCGAAAAATTTGATTTTGATGTTTCACATGGCTCCTCCATTATTTCCCCACCTTCTTCTGTACGATTTAATTAAAAAAATAATTATTACTCTATTTTGATATATGATGAACAGATGAGGTTAATACTTACTAAATAAAGTTTATTTCTCATTTGCTGCAAAATAATAATTAAGTCCCTAATATCAACAATCCTTAATGTTTTCATTAAAATTATTCTTTATTTTCATGATAGTTGTCATTAATAAATTTATAATATTTGTTAGAATCTTTTCTAATAATAAAAATAACTTAAATTGTCCAGATGCTACATATATATAGTGTATAATATATAGTCTCGATGATAATATCTGATATGAAATAACAATATATTTATTTATTTATAATAAAAAATAATATGTATATACCAATATCTATGTATATATTTATAATCTTCTTCATTTAAACTATCGACCATGATACTGAAATAAGTTGGCATTAATGGACCATGCTGGGATTTGGAGATCCCAGACTGTCAATATCTCTTTGTGCCCTCGAAATTTTACTTTTATCTTTCGGGGTCTCTTGTTCGCCTGTTTCCATTGCAAACATCTTCATTTTTTCCTTAAAGGAAAGCTTTTCAGGTACCGGTGCCTGCGATTTTTGCTGTGCTTGTTCCGCCAATCGTTTCGTTCGAGGATCTCTGTAAACCTCTTGTGCACCTATTACTCCCGGTGTTGCTGTATTTATATCCAACATGCCACCTGATGGAGATGTTGGTGATGCCAATATCGATTCCGCTTGTTTAATGAAAACCTACAAAAATAATAATAATCGTAAAAATTATTATGTTAATAACTAATTTATATATATAATAATTTCTAAGGAAAATATAAGCAAACAAATTTCATTTGCATATTATATGTTTAAATAAAAAATTATATTTCTTATAATAGTCGAAACAAAACTAATACAATTTAATAATAAAATAATAATTATTACTTACATTAGGATCTTGATCTCGCCTATTATCATCTAGATCGAGCGAATCTGGAATTTGTGGTGCAATAGATGGGTCGTTAAAAGAAACCCGTTTAGGTCCTTCTTTGACTCGCATGGACATTACAGCGTAACTGCAGCCACGCTCTGGTGGAGGTGGCGCATTCGTTATTTCAATGCTTTCTTTTTGTATCATTTGTACACCAGCTTTGAGTATTGACAGTGGTGGTGGTGCCGAGTCTACCTTGCTGGCCAAAATATTATGCGAACTTATCGTCGGGGAACCCTAGAAGAATATTTATTAATATATTAATTCTATTTAAAATATAAAAAAACTTACCTTTTCCGTATCATCATCATCGTGTTCAGCAGCTTCTTGTGCCCTCCGTTGGAATTCACGCTCAAACTGCAGTACTCTTAACTGCTCCTCCTGTTGTTGAGTACGATGTGGTATCGAACTTAATTCCTTAATTTGTTGCTCTTGCCATTGTCTGCTCAATTCTCTTCGATATTGCTCCTGCCGTTCTTGTTCTTCTCTAACCCAAGGATCTCTAGCCTGTTTATTAGCAATGCTTGGATTCGGACAGTATCCAGCTTTTGGAGGTTCTTGTGAACTCGCAAGATAAAGTGGATGCGTGCTAGTTGGTGGAAGCTCAGGTGGTTGCTCATCAGATTTCTTAAGTGGCTTAGGAGCCACTGGCGGATATTTAGGGTAATTATTATTAAACGGCATGTTACTATTGTTAACAGGCGATTGATGATTTTGCTGGATATGTAAATTCTGCATGCTTTTAGTATTATGCATTAGTTGCAAATCGTGATTGGAATGCATTTTGTTTTGGGTCATCAATTGTCTTCGTCGAACTTCCTCACCCATTTCCGCCATCTTGGCTTGGCCTCTAAAATTATTAGCAATCATTTTTTCATCCCATTCTTGCATTCTTATATTGCCACTGCTGGCATATCTAAACGAATCTTCACTTTTTGACATGTGCATTTCTGAATTTTTATATAGATCTTCTTGATTTCGTGATTTCGGATGGTACATTTCTTCCCGCAATAAGCCGCCACCGTTGCCGGTGCTGTAATGTTGCATATATTCTTCTTGTTTAGGTGATGCCATGCTGAGGTTCAATTGTTGCTTGATGTTCGGTGGATAATTTTGCATATTGATGTCATTATTTCTCGGCGCATATCCACCTCCACCTGGAACATTACCGTAGGCCACTTGCCGATTCATTTCTTCGTGTTGATTTATATGACTGTTATCCATCATTTGATTGTTTTGGTAATGGTAATTGTTCATCGGGATGTGTTGATTTACATTTGGATACGATGCGGATGATGAACCATCGGGATTAACTCTTTGAATGGTTGCTTGATTTTTAAGGTTTGGTATGGATTGATGTAGCACCCTGTTGTTACTATTGCTTGTCGTATAGCATGCAGATGTAGGCCTTTGCGAGATCATATTTGATTGTAACGAATTCTGTGAACTTCTTAGCACAGATGCCCTGAAACAATTACGTCAAATTAATATTTATTTCATTTCAAAATTATAATTTTATTTAAACTAGAACCTGTGAAAAGTAATTAGAAAATTCTTAGATAACCTATTTTCGATTTAATTCTTAATTGCTTTAAATTAGTAAAAAATTAGTATTTAAAATAATTAAAGGTGGTCTTACCTATCTCCCAACTGCTGCGCATTGGCTGGCATCTTATTCCTGTATACACTTAGGTTTTGATAGAAACTAGAATCCTGCTGATGATGCAAATTATGAGTAGATCTACTGCGAACTCCGGCGTTGGTGGGCACTTGAGCCGCACTACTTGTATTAATACTGTTATTGGATGACGTGCGACTATATCCGGGATTAAAAACATCGTGTGCAATGGGACGGGATTCCATTCCAGGAGAAAGGTGGTGTAAAGCAGGCACTGATTTAGAGGATAAAATAGTACGTTCCATATCAATTTTCGACGGAAGATCTCTCTCAGACATCCTTCTCGGACCTATAACAAGAAATATGCATATTTAATATCAAAAATAATTCTTTCATTCAAATACAACAACAAATTAAAAAGGCTCACTTTAATGTAACTCTAAATGAAGAAACAATAATATGTACGTATAAATGTATTCAGCGTGAATGTATGTGTTTTATTTGAATACATGCTTGATAAATTACTTGGTCTATTTAGTAATTTGTAGATTGTCTATGAATTAGTTCATTTTTACATTGAGAAGCAATTAAAATATATGATTCTAATATTTTAAACATAACTAATAAATACATATAAACAAAGATTTTTATAACTTGTTTATCAAAACAAGCCTAATCTACTTACAAAATAATAAAGGCATTAATTTCATAAATACAATACAAATGAGTTGTGAGTAGTTTGTGTGATGATTTTAAGTTATTAGTATTTGTTAATTATTTGAATCATTAAAACCTAAATTAATTGATAATTCAATAAATAAATTTATTTATCAAATTATGTTTAAAGTTATGTTTTAAGATATAACAGGAAAAAAATATTTGATATAAGAGCCTTTCAATGTCCTTGCTTCCGTTATGTATATATTTATACAAAAATAATGCAGTTTTGTTTTATATTAGATATGTAAGCGTCTATGTTTGTGTGGTTGAATGATATCAATAAATAAACAAAACAAGCAAAACATCGAAAGAAAATTGAAGATAAGATAGGATCTTCTTCTTCAAAGATTCTACCTTACAACAAAATATGCTATTTTATGTGCTTCACATTAATATTTCTCACAAATAAGGATCTTTTTCCTCCTCTGTCCTTTTCTTTGTTGCTCCTGGCAATACTTAGCAATTGTGGGACAATTGTTAGTAGCTAAGCAACAGCATTTCCTAATAATTCTATTGGTGTCACTCATCGTTGAGATGTAATTTCCATCCGAATCGATATAAAAGTTATCTTCAGACTCTTCATTATTATTATTATTGTTATTATTAATATTATTATTACATTTATATATAGATAAAGAATCTTCATTAATATTATTAGTAGAATTATTGCGTAATACATTTGTTTCGCTATTGTAAATTGGTGCTGAAATATCATCGTTGGTCCCTAAGATGGGTGGTTTAAAGTTATAATTAAAAATACAATTGGTATATCTACATTTGTGCATAAAGTCATCTTCTATCCGTCTAGGTTTAATATTCTCCTGTGATAGACTTTTATAAATGCCATCGATCGGCTCTACATCTAAATTTGGTAAAGAGTAATAAATACCATGTTTCTTACACGATTCATCTAAAAATATATTTGTACCCTGTTCCGTTGTGTCATCATCATTCAAATTCCAATCACACAACAGTTTCATAATTTCCAGTCTTTCGTATTCCGTTAACCGATCATCAATGGCAACCGTCTGTTGACTTTTTGATCGCATCAACGGTTTCTCACCGTGATTTATTTGCGGATAACTGCTAGCTATCGATAGGCTCGATAATACCTTAAAATCACGCGGCGATTTCCAAAATTTCATTTTGCCATTCGTTTTACTTAAATCTATATTTGAATTGTACGTTATGCTGCTTATAGTTGACGTTGAACTGGATAAATCTTGCAATGATTTAGAAAATGGTTCAATTTTTAATAAGCAACTTGCTTCGTCTAAAGACATACTTTTCGGTATCGGTTTAATAGCATCATCTGAATAATCGGTTACTTCCAATTGGAATTCCGGTTTTGAAATATCTTCAATTTCAATACGTGGTATCGTTAATCTTTGTATTTCCGAGCGGTATAAGCTGTCGTTGGAATTAAAGAAAGCTGATTCCCTATTTTTTGGTGGTGTTTTTAATGTGAATGGGGGAGTCTGCGCGGGTTTTCTATAATTCTGGCATACGCTATCCATGGCAGCTTGGAAATTAATTAATTGCTTAGTTAGCGCTTATTATTTCTAAATAGTTTGCGATTAGTTGGTAAACTTACCTCTATGTGGAGTAGGACTAGGTTGTTGCAATAAGGTAGCCAATCCGTGATAGACAGCGCCTCCTTTTGCCACTTCAAGTGTTACTATGCTGCCGGTTCGCACTAAGAATTCAGCTGCTTTTTCTTGTGTGATGCCTAGTAATGAGTGGCCATCAACTGAAAGTAGTTGATCGCCTGCTGATAATCGGCCATCGCGGTCGGCTGCGCCTCCAGGTACAACCGATTTAATGTAGATGCCCAAACGTTCTTGTCCTGCTCCTTTAGCTGCCACAATTGATAGTCCCATACCCCCACCAGTTTTATGTAGTTTTATTATTTGGACCTACAAATATAATAAAATTTATTAATTTATATAGTGTTATATTATATAGTTTTAACACTTTCGATTTAAAATTTTTTTAACTTTATTTTTGAAATTTTTATATTTATATTAAAAATATATAAGGCACACATTTTGACTGATGTTTTATTGAAAAGTTTTTGACTCGGTCTACTTCTGGGTCAATTAGAATATTATATGGTAGACCTTATGTAGTGCACACATTTGGCAATATATAATAATAATAACATGTACCTCTGGTTGTGATGAACTCATAGCTGAAGTTGGTCTTTGAGCTGTCATATAAACCGTCCAATGTCCAGAACTAGTTGGTTGCGCTGCCAATCGACACAATCCTGAACTTTGTAATGGAAGCAAGAATTCTGCCAAACCAGGTGGTACACCTTGTACAACATCACAACTGTATCCATCCTCAGGTATCAACAGCTGCAATGGAGGCGCAAGATCTTCATGCAATCGAATTTCTTTCCCTTCGGCTCTTGTTAATTCATCGGCAACACTCTCCGACGCTCTCGCCGCTTGTTCCAACAATTGCGGCGATGCTATTTGCTCACCAGGTTCGCCTTAAAAATGAAATCATTAACCAAATTATATTAAAATATTAATAATAACTTACATTTGTACTGAGTGAGAAGAGCACGCAATTGCATAGAATTTAATTTAAAACAAGTTGACGACAAATTGGCCAAATCCTCTGCAGAATTTTTAGGTCCTTGAAGTAACTGTATGCATTGCACGATTTTTGTTAAATTGCACTCTGCTGCCAATTCCAAGCCTTGCGATTCCGACCATATTTGTAAATTCCTCACCCTACCAAAAAGTACATTACCGAAACTTCTAGTACACAAATGCGGGTTATTTATCACAATAGATAATGATTTAGCTGCTATCCAATGGAACAATTGAGAAAATAATTGTATCGTTAAAGCTGCATTAACTCTACATTTCCGGAACAAGCTCATCGCATTAACCAGCATGTTATTTATAATCGTATTTGCTAAATCATCGGGTGCATTTGACATGAAACTAGCCATAATTGAATTCAGCTCGTCTGTTAAACAGGCGACAACATTTTTAAATGCCAGTTGTGCTGAATCGGCTAAAATATCTTGCGCTTGCAACGAGAATGCGCTGACATGTCGGTCAGATTTTAAAAAATGCAATAATTCTGTGGCATTTGCCAACCAGAAAGCCTGCGAGCTGCTTTCCGTGCTTCTATCTTGCACTGTATGCCTGATTAGCATAGCAGCGTGTTGTAAAAGTAATGTTAATTTATGGGCTCGTTCAGTCGGTGTTAATTCTGGACGGTAGTGAGTCGATGCTCGGTATCTCGCACATAAATATAACGTGTAAGCCGGCGCTAATTTAAATGACGGACTGTTTACATCCAGGTGGGTTATGACTCTCGCTAGGAATTGTTCCTGGGGTTCTTCAGGAAATTCCAGCACTGCTGGTAATATTGGATCTTGGCCTCGTGGATATCGATCAATTGTACTGTAACAATAGAATTTCATTAGGGGGCTTTTTATTTGGTGATAAATTTGTGTTTTTATGTTGCCATTAAATTTCCTCTGATTGAAGCATCTTTCACAACTAATTTTAATGGTCCGTTTAATGGTACATAAAATACAAATAGATAAAAGCGCACTCAGATTATTTTTAAATTTTAGGAAAAATATTTACAAGAAGGAAAATGTTATGTACATTTTTATTTATGCAGAGTGAGTCGATAATTGGAGTTAATTTCTATTCTCTTATTTTATTTTACGTTTTAGAAACTTAAGCAAACATAAAAATGTTGTTATATTTTTTTCTATAGCTTATTTTTGCTAATGTAAGTCATTTACATTATAAATATTAAAAAGCAACAAAATGTTTTATTGTCATTCTTTAAAATGATGATGAGAATTTAAAACAAAAACATTTTTGTAATTTTAAAATATTTTAATCCAAATGTTTTTATAAAATTTACAAATTATTCATATTGTTTAATGTTGTTGGATCTAACTGGGAAATTTAAAATAAAAACGAAAAACAGAAAACAAAGTGCAGAGTTCACGAAATAAACGAATTTGACAAATTAAACAAAAAATAACAAACGAAATATGCAAAAAACAAAACTAACAAACAAACAAAAATGTACGCAATAAACAAACAATAAGTAAAAACGATTATTACGAATGAATAAAAAAATTTAAAAAAAAACAAAATAATCCCTTCGTATTTTTCGTTAATTAAAAACCAAAAAGAAAATAGTAAGTACACAAATTCAGTACCGTTTCCCTAGAGCAGTGATTCTCTAGGAAGTAGCCTCCATCAAAAAGTAAATATATTTATTAATGTGTAAACATATTTGCTATGCGTTTGCAGCATGGGCTTCTTGGGAAATTGAGAGTCACACGTAAGTCATGTACATATGACTGTATTAGTATGTATGTGCTCATATTATTCGTGCACGTTGCCCTTGCATACAACAACCTTACTTTTCGACACCAAGCTCGTAAAAG
Source organism: Tachinus sp. AB-2021 (assembly GCA_030264575.1). Classification (NCBI taxonomy): domain Eukaryota; kingdom Metazoa; phylum Arthropoda; class Insecta; order Coleoptera; family Staphylinidae; genus Tachinus; species Tachinus sp. AB-2021. The sequence continues at coordinate 17,966 of JARJEC010106586.1, forward strand.
CTAAAATTGTTTACACGTCCTCGTGAGTACTCAACTGTTTTTTTTACATTTCTTTATCAATTGGTGCTACATTCAGTCACATACAATCTTATATTTTTGCTTGTGTTATTGCGGTTAATTTCCACAAATCATATTTACTTGTTTTAGTAATTATTATCGACTCATCCTGTATAAAAAAGATAGAGACACACAATCATGCAAGAATATACAGTAGCAAATAAAAACAAACAGTGCAGAAAAGACTTAAAGTTAAGTTTACAACAAACCTGTTTTCTCTACTATCATAAGATAAGGGCATCGATCTAGTATCCGCGTCCCTTGGTCCACTAGCCGTGGATATTGTTTCAACATTTCCTTCTAAATCAAATGTCGTCTCGAAATTATCTCGGTTGCCGTCGGTAGGACTTAGCGCATGTGGAGACCTAATATTTGTGCAACATTTATAATAATAACAAGCCAAGCAGACAACATTTGCAAAACTGTATACAACATTTAAACATGACAATAAAGATAAATACAATGTACTACTCACCGATCGTACCCTGATGATGATCGCGTCATTTCTCCGATCGATGGTCGTCGTGGTGTATCTTCTTGATTGGGGTCCAGGAAGCGATATGTATTGCTGTTTCCGAACTTGATGAGATTTCCATGATTCAGAATGGTGGTTTGATGTATCCTTTGTCCGTTCACGTATGTATGTGCATCGGCATGGCAAGGTGTTAGGGATGTTAAACCGTCGGTGTTGGCGATGACACAATGACGGGGTTGTATGTGTGGCCCGTATAATTGTAGCGCTATACCATTTGCAGAACCGACCTGTAAGATAAACAAAAAGATGAAATAAGATCTCTGTAAGAATACAATATTTCAGTCTGTATTTTTTACAATTATCCAATCATTTTTCAGTCATAATTACATTGTTTTTAAAATGAATTTTTAATTTTAGATAAAAATATGAACTATCCAATGCCATTTACAATTCTAAATTTATTTATATTAAAAATTACATTTATTTATTAATTAAATTTTAGCAAGATTAACATCAATAATTATTTTATTGCCATTTATTAAGTGCTGTATACACTATATGATTTATGCGGGGGGGGGGTCGCATTCTTAAAATTTTTATATAGTTTTTATATAGTATAGACCCACGCTTTGCGTACCACTGCTGTACTTGATAATACGCAAATAAGTCAAAAAATACAGGCCGAAGAAGCTGTTGCAGCTATGGAACGTTAAAAAGGAGACGCGAATGAGTCGATTA
>JARJEC010106627.1:0-13099 GCA_030264575.1 Tachinus sp. AB-2021
ACATACTCATTTTAGTTTATATACGTCCAATGAGCAATTTTGAACATTTAATGCCGTGCGTAATATGTGCGATCGCACGGTTCGATCGCACTGTTTGGATTTCTAGTGCGATTTCTAGGCAACAACCGGTTATTACGATATAAATAAATACATTTACGATTAATCAATGTAAAAAAAATACAAATCTGACATATTCTTATTTCCAAGTAATTCTGATTAATTAAAAATTAATTTTAAAAAAAGTGTTACTTTTAATTTATAAAAACGTGGATGTAGTAAAAGTATAGTACATCACTCTAGTTGTAAAGCACTATAGAAATTACTGCACTCCCCGCTACGCGGGTTATGCTATTCCAATTGTTCGTAATTGTAATATGCTACTTACAACTTTTGGTATGTAATATACTATTAATACACATTGACTTCCAAAGTTTTCTTTCTATTTTGACTATATTATTATTAATATATCATTCAGATTAATAATTTGTTTTTAAATTATTCTTAGATGGTATATACTTAATATGTCGCATAAGATCATTGTTATATTGAACTGTTACTTACAGCGGTTATAATGTAGTAGTTAATTTTTTTTATAATTTTTCATTCAATATTTATACATGCAATTCCACTTCATTCATGAAGAAGGCGTTTATGGCAACCTCCAGTCTGTAATAATGCTACATTACAGCCCTGCCCTCAATTAAAACCGAGTTTAAGCGCAACGCCGCCGACATTGCTACTTCCTATAATGTTTGTCTAGTGGCGGAAAAGACCATTGCTTCTGTCACGCTTAGATGAAGCTGCTTGTTCATTCAATTCGCTACCTTTGAGTAAAATGAAATGAAAATAATAAATTTAATTAATAATTTATGTTTACATGGCCTCACTCAACCATAATAAATTTGTATAATACTAAATTATTGGCGCAACTGTAAATCAGCTTTTCAAATTATACTTTGCAATATGTTTTTTTTAATTTAAAATTAATTGCAGTTTATAATCATTTCTTAAATATAATTATGATATAAAAATCAAATGATGATAAACAGAGTTGGAAAAAATATATAAAACAGTGAGGCTTTTAAATTATAGTTTTGTAAATTCAAATTTTATTATAACAATAAAGAATATTAATTTTAATGTTGAATGAATTAATTACATATACAATCATGATGTTTCAAATGTTACATGCTTTTTTAAGATTAGAGAAATATTTGCATAATTATATTGTCTTCTATGCGAGATACAGTTGTAATAATTATAATTCAAATCGATAGATCCTGATGATAACTTCCATTTTGAATAGGAAATCACTGCTAGCTAATATATAAATCAATATATCATATATATATTTAACTCCGCCGATCAGCCTGCCCCATGAAAAAGTATAATTAAATCAACTTTCTTCGATAATATATTCCGCATGATGAAATTAATGTTGGAATATATTAACAATATATGTCACAAGATATATTAAGCACGAAATATTTTCGGTATGCTGCTGTAACGAATTAGTTATTGATAATTCTTAATGCCTTCTCGTATATAAAAAAAATGTACGATGTAGTCGCGAGTCTGAATATATTGATAGGTACCATTGTGCCCGGGGGATGAATAGTGAATTAATATATAGATAAATCAAACCGCGGTGATGGTATCGAGCCCTCAGTGTGATCATGATCAATGTGGCTACATGATAAATATACAATTATTAATCATTCATCAGTCACAGTATAATTACATATGGTGGGCTGATATTCGACCCGAGGCGTTCAGAATTCATACGGACCCACCCAACCACTCGTACATTTTTTTTTCAGGATACGTACACTAGTAGCTATAATTTATTAAATGACCATTTTTTCAAACCCATTGATTTATCTTGTTATTTATTTAATCTTGTATCTTATTCAATCAGGATACTATATTTCTTTCACATTAATTATATCCTATACTATTTCCATAACTAGACTTATAATTTAATAAACATAGTTTCATGATTAATAACCAACGAGGCCCTCCACATTGTTTAATCTGAGCTGAAATACATTGTAATCGATTTATTAGCAAAAAGTGATAAGCATGCAAATCGAGTTTTTCATAAAGGTCGTTAACATATTTTAAACGATGACTGTGGTGTAAAAAAGGTGATGATAATTATTTGTTATTTTCTTTTATTTTTGTGATCGACATACTTCAGTTGATGTGAGCACGTTTTAAGTGATTGCGAACGTAAAAAAGTAATGATGTAGCATGACACGTTTAATGATATATAATTTCGTACTGATTTCAAGCCAAATTTGCCAAATTTGTGCTTTAAAAGAATGGCCGCGGGCAAACGGAACTTCGGGTAATAAATCATAAATTGTTCTGCATTCTTTTCAGTGACTATTTGTTTCCTATATACTTAAATCTACTGTATAATTTGGTATGAGTTTAGTATTATTTAATATAATCTTATTGATTTATAGTTAGATGTATTATTGTTTCATGAGCTGTGGTAAATGATAGGTTCTAAATGAATAAATATACTTGTGAATAAAGTATTCAAACATGCAGAGTGTGGTATAGATAGGCGTCCGCTTGATTTCATTATAAAAAGCCCTGAGCGCAATACAATTCTCTCCTCTATATAATCTATTACATTAGATTCATCTTATAAAATCGATCTAAATTATCCCACTTGTAGTTTCATGAATATCATTTACAACTCGAGATGAATGTTACTTGAGGATAAAAACGAATTATTCAATTATGAATCGGTGTTTACAATAAGTATATGGAATGTGATAGAAGATGGAACCACATGTCCCATTGTCATATGACAAAGATAGACAATAAATCTTTTGAGTCGCGTGTCCAATTGAATTACCATAGGCAAGCTGGCCTTTGATGCAACGCAGACACTGCTTGCTGCTGTTTATTATTTTGATAGACCACCGCGAATAGCACGGGGCTTCACTATATACATACCTTTACAAGATCTAGTTTGTAATTGAATTTTACTTACCGTATATTGTTTAGTTAATTGAGTTTAATATTACATACTTGTTGACTTTCCAACAAATGCGTTACCTAACGCTGTTACCTTTCACAATGATACATACAATATAGTTAGACCAACACTAATCAGATATTATAATCAAATTTGACATAGTCTCTTTCTATATATATATATATATATATATATATATATATATATATATATTACTGCCAGCTTATATATTTATAATATCACACATCATAATAAGATATAACAGTACCAGCTTTCATCTTCATTTCCTAATCCAATCAAATCATTTTTTATTGGCAACTATTGTTATGTTCAGAGTAATTTTGTTTTTAACATAAAGCAAAGAAGCTACTCAATAAGACAGACTCAATTCCTTATTCGCTATGAAAACTTGAATTAAAGATTTTGCAAAAAATATATCCTAAGAATGGAATAATTTCTAAACATATGACCGCTGATCGACTAGCCACATTTTCATCTCAAATTGTGTCAAAACTTTAATTGATATAGGAAACATCACAATACTGTTGAATGATGATATTAATATTATGCAAATTAAAAACAATCAAATAATTCAATTAAATTACAATCAGAAATACACTTTGGATCTAAACTTGGAACTAGAATTTTAGCCAAATTGTTGATATAATATTATGGCCAGCTTGATTGTTTACACATTGGAAAACACGTCAGTATACTCCGCGCCAATGTTGACTTATCTGTTAAATTGCAAACGCAACCGCCTCCTTTATTTGTCGCTTTTTATTGACTCTCTATAGATATAGTTGGATTTTTAGTTTTATCCATATATTATACCAGCGGTTCTGTGGGGCGCACTCCCGTAGTCGGGCAAAAAAGAAATGAATAAAAAACTATTGTTTGGTCAACTCCCCAAAAAATAGCCATAAACAATAAATATGTACATGTACCATTTCTTTGGTTAACTCCGAACAACCAACAGACCTTAGAATAATTAATAAAAAGTATAATAAAGAGTTGCGCAAACTACAAAAGATTAAGAACCTCTGTAACTTTCAAATTAAATTGCAATAATGTTTTATTACAAAAGGCATGTAATGTCAAAAGACTGTGCTTATACAATAATTTAACTTTTCCTGGGTACAAGAACAATTTCATTGAGGACTTGGTTATTGCATTTTATACAATGCAATAACTAGGCAAGTCAGCAAAAATGAATGTAAACAGGTTTTTTAGGTTCATCTCAATAATTTGTCTTGGACTTAACAGGTTATTGTATTAAAGCTCACAATTATTAAAAACAATGTCGATTCAAACAGGAAAAGTCAAAAATATTGATGTGAACTTGAACTTTTATTAGCTAACTTTTCGAAAACCTCTAAAAAGTGTAATCATTGCCAACATCCCTTGAATTATGTTTAAAAATTCAGAATTGCTTAACAATAATATAACATTTCTACCGTATTAAGACAGCATAAATGTTTGTTTTAAGGGGCCCTGCGTTTAAATCCAAACAATTCTCACTTGATGAGTCGACTTTATTGGGTTTAAAAAAAGTTGTAACGAACTTTCTTCGGATAAGAAAAGAAACTGTAGGTTCCCCGTACTATTAAGATGTTGTGCGGACTTTAAACAATAATGGTTGTAATTCCTAAATTAGAAATAAAATTAAGAAATGTGGTTAACCTCCTAGGTGTGTGGTTAGTCTCAAAAGAAGACAGAAATAGGGCCATTTTAAACATGCAACCTAAGTAGGGACCTATAAAATAGGCTCAATTTAAATTATTACCTATTTCGAGAACCAATGTTTAAGAGTCAAGCAAAGGAAATAATAGCGGATTTTATTGCCCAAGCGAGAACCACAGATCTTAATTAAATGAAGAAAGAAAATGGTAATAACATAACATTATATTAATAAATAAAAGAAAACTCAAAGTAAGAAAACTATTTTAGCAAACATGCGTCCTAGGTCGCTATTCTTACCTTTTTCGAGAACTAATTTTGAAGAGGCTGAGTCAAGCAAGGGAAATAATAGCGGGTTTTATTGCCCAAGCGGGAACCACAGATCTTAATTAAATGAAGAAAAAAAATGGTAATAACATAATATTAATAAATAAAAGAAAATTCGAAGTAAGAAAACTATTTTAGCAACATTTGAGTGTTTTGTGTCATGAAATAAATTTAAAACTTGCAAAGTGTGAATAAAATCTAAATTAATATAGAATTATCATATTCTATAGAATTTTTAGATCACATAAACCAAAAACTAATGTTGAACTAAAGTTACCACAAACTCCATTATAAATTAAGTTGAACAGTATTATTTAATATCGCATACTGTATTTCATTCAATATAAATTAACTTTTAAAGCGTTGCCATTGGTGTAATGTAGATAAAATGTTACATAAATTATAGCAGATGTTAAACAATGGAAACATAATTACATAAAATTTTTAATAAAAAAACAGTGTACAAATGCTTAATAAGTTTCACTAGTTTTAAATTTGTAAATCTGCAATTTATGGAGTATTAATTAATAAATGCAAAAATAATTTAAAGAACAGATTATTTACAAATATGTAAATTCATACAGTCCAATTTCTAACAATTATAAAACAAATATGATAATAAAATACGGTAAAAACTATTTCTAATTTCGAACGAATCAGTTCCAAATATTATGCAATTTAAATTAGTCGGATAAATTATAGTTTAATTTTAATTGGCAGCTATAATTTACATTATCGTTTAGAATCTAAATAAATATCACCTTAAGGCTAAACAATGCCAAGCGTTGACGTAAATCTAATAATTTGTTAATACCGAAGGTAGCTTTTCCACGCCAATTAACAGTCATAAATTTAGTGACAGATTTGTGGAAACTTTCATTCGGTGGACATAATCCAGAATGACTGAAATAAAACGAAAAATTTGATCGAATATAAATTAAATAAAAATGACGCTGTGTATATTCCTTTTGGAATTCCGCAATCTTTCTATTTATATATAGTAAACTAATTTCTTTGTAGATTCGTATCGCTTAATCCCTTTTCGGTTGATAATTGAAGTCAATCTCGTTATTAACTTCTTTATTTCTTAGGAGCGGATGTCTCCAAGCCAGTAGTTGAGTTACACGCATTATCCGGAACGGTTCGCTAAGCAATCTAGTTAAGAATTTCATTTGTCACCGCCGCGAGAGTAATCTTACCCCCTACCGGGCGTACAAGATCGCTAAGCAAGGGTAGCACATCCACAGGTGGTCGTGAGTCGTGACTGTCCGAGCGAGAATCGCTAAGGAATTCCGGTCTACCGAAAATTATTTTTTTAAAACGCTTTTGTGCGGCTCGACGAGAAGCGCATCAGAAACTCATCTAAGGGATGCGGTGCATAATAGCTCCAGTCTTTATCGATTAAACTTCTTAAAGGATTAATTTAAATTGAGCCTATTTTCAAAATTATATGATATTTAGTCCCTGCACCTGTTTAAATAAATTGATATATTCAACCGTTCAATTGAATGCTATCCGCGCGGATGGATACTAATGCATTTTAATTTTCTATCAAATTACGTTAAGTATTGCATCTACCACATTTCATCCTTAAGTTTGACAAAATGATTTTCTAATAATATAACTTTTGAATTAAAATATTATTAGTTTTGTTTTATTTATACTTTGCTGCTAATGATTCAATAATATTTTTACCGTTCACTATTTTATTTATTTATTTAATTATTAATTGTTTGCGTTTACTTGTAACGATAATGATTAAAAACAAATTTTTCAGATTCGGAAACAATTTTCTGAAATAAAAATGTTAAAATTAGTACAGATAAATATTATTGAAAAATGTATATAATATATATGTAAATATTAAATGTTCAAAACTATATAAAAATATATTTCAAAATTTCAACAAACAAAAAAATATATAAAATTATAAAACATAGAAAAATATTTGAAATAATTCTTTATGAAAACAAAAGTATTTCTTAGTATTACTTTTTTAAATAATTTCTTTGCCGATGCAAATTAAAAACAAAACGAAATCTTTTTAATTTCCTGTTTACACGACATCTCATTTAGATTTTCTTAGCTAGAATGTTAAGTGTTTGATATCATTGCATTTAAAAAATATTTTTAGTCAAATTGTCACAGCTGCCATTAAAAAAATCTTTCTGATCAAAAACTAATTTATTCGTTTTGAAAATTTGTAATCGATTTAGGGCAATGCAAAAACAAAAAAATATATTTTTTATTCCATGATGATAAAAGTTGCCGATTGACGCGTTTTCGAGTCATATTTGTCAAATTAATTTAAACTAACGTAAAAATATATGGTTCTATTAAATATTTGAAAGATAACGTTCTTTTCAAATAACCTGAAGTAATATTGAGCTCACAAATATTGTAATAAATTGTATTTTTGTGTTAATTTGTCTAGCTTGGGTCGCTTTGGGTTTATGCAAAATAATAAATAATAAAATCATAAAATCACAAATTGAGGAAAGAAATAAACAAAAGTAACTAATTTTACTAGAAATAATAAAAAATAAAAGCAAAATACACAAATGATATATATATATATATATATTGGTCGGTTTTATAGTGTCTGTCGACGCTTTCCGATTTCTCTTTGCCATTGCCTCCTATTCTGGGATGTTTCTTTCACTTAGTGATCTTTGAATATCGGTGATCCATGTCTTTCTGGGGCGCCACAAATGATAAGAACGATAATAAATGATACAGAAATAATTGTAGAATAAAATTAAAAAATAAATAAATAGATAAAAAGTAAACAATAATCTAAGAAATGAACATATTTGTAGTAAAATTTGTCCGCATAATGTAGAAAAAAATGGACAAAATTTAAAAAAAATAAACAAAAACTATCAAAATAATCTAAAAAGTAATTAATTTTGTTTAATTAAATTAAAATTAATTAAATAAATATAAAAATTGAAAAATAAACAATAAAAAAACAAAAATAAAGAACAAACAAAATAACAAATTGAACGTCATAATCCAAATAAAATTAAACAAAATATATAACATATATAAACGAAAATAAAAATTAACAAATTATAATACATAAACTAAATAAAGAAATAAAAAAAATGCATCAATATCATGTTATGCCAGGAAATAAAAACAAAAATAACAAATTAAATTAAATGAACCTAAAGAAACAAAAAATACATAAATGCAAAATAAACAAAATTAAAGACGCATATAAAGAAAAACAAACAAATTAAAAAAATAACATGAGAGCAAAAAATAAACAAAATAAAAAGAAATTGAACTAATTGCAATTTTCTTTAAATTGTTTTTCATTGTCTTCCTTTAAAGAAATTGAAAGTAGATTTTGAAAGACAATTTTAAGGGTTCTCAAACAAAATCAAAACATATCAAGTTTTAACTACATTTTTAAGAAATTTGATAAAAAATATATGTGGATATTTTTACTCATAATTTATATTTGCTTAGCGTTTTGACAGTGCAGATAATCCAATGTAGTAATTGTATTGATTGTGTAAATGTATTCAGTTTCAAGTGGGTTTGAGTATACATGATTTACTGCCATTAATCCTGTCAGTGTGTGTAGTATCGGTTCTATTATTTAAATTTTACGTTGTAATGTTTGAATCTTCATTTAGTTTTTTTTTATTAGTCGAGTGCACTTGATTTTAAGACGAAGTTTTTAATCTCATAATTATTAGGTGAGTTAAATCTGTAGGATCCTGACTTGGCGATAATATAAATAAAACGCTGGTTGAGAACCTTTAATCAAAATGATACTTGAGGCCTAAACAAACAGTCCGCGCAGTCATTATGGTCGATCACTGACAATGGTGTGCCTATACAAAGCGTCTGCATGTTTAAATTATAACAATCCGTTCGTGGAATGGTTGGCTTTTAAAGTTGTTTCGTAGAAAGAAACTTCATATCGCACACATTTGCTAATAACTGGCGATTAACTTGTCAGTTGCTGCATATCGCAGGTAGTTTACTTTTACAATTAAGCCAGTTATATCACGCGCATCAGTCTTTGTTTTCTGTCTAATATGTTTATTTTTAAATTGCAGGTGTTTGCACGAACGCCACAGCGCCGTCAGTGAGTAGTATCAATAGAATTTTAAGAAACCGAGCGGCGGAAAGGGCGGCGGCCGAATTTGCGAGGGCGGCTGGATATGGGTTGTACCATCCGCACCCCTACGCGGCTGCAGCGGCTGCTTTTCCATGGCATTCTCCCCTATGGCCGAATGGCCCGTTGGGGCTGCAACCTCCGGGGTCAGCGGGAACTTCTGTAATGGCCGGATCTCCGGGTTCGTCGGCATCCCCGCATCAAGATCACCGATTATTAAACTCTCCTCCCGGTCTTAATGACAGCAAAGACGACTCAAGTTTAGACGGATCTGAACAGCCCAAGTTTCGACGAAACCGCACGACGTTCAGTCCGGATCAGTTAGAGGAATTAGAAAAAGAATTTGAAAAGAGTCACTACCCTTGCGTATCGACACGCGAACGGCTTGCTTCAAAGACTTCACTATCCGAAGCTAGAGTTCAGGTAGGTTAATTCATTCAATTTAATTTAAGACGTAAAACTAATCGGTTGCGTGTTAACCAGGTTTGGTTTTCCAACAGACGAGCGAAATGGAGACGTCACCAACGGATGAATCTACTAAAACGGTCATCTCCAGGTCCCCAAGGCAGCAGTTCTTCGATGTACGGCGGCCGATTGACGCCATCACCGCATTACAACACAGGTTCCACCCCTGGCTCGCCGCTTACTACTCATCGCAACCAAGGACCAGCGGCTTCATCCCTATTACTTCAGATGGGAGGCGAAAATAGCGCGTTTAAAGCGTTCGGACCTAACACTTCATTAGGTGATATGAGGCGACTCGGAGGTTACATGACTGATTCAGACGAAGAAATTAACGTCAATGATGAATCGGACGTCGAAGACGGCCGGCTTTCAAGAGCCTCCAGTCCGGTGGAGGTTGTAGACTCGCCAAATGTGGAGACACCCACCTGCCAACCACTTCAGCTTACAATGCATGATCGTGATTAAAAGTTCTCAAATAAATCAGTGCATGTAGTTAGTATCCTTACCAAAGCAGGAACAATCTCTTAAGTTATTTTTACTTGTACATAGTTATTTATATATTTCGTGTCAGCGGCTGTGAATCGACTGACCAACCTGAACAAATAAATGTTCCTTTTTTCAAATTCTCTCTGAGGCACTATTTGTCACAGCACTTAAAAACAACATTAAACGTACTATTTAACCACAGAACGTTAGCATTATGTCAAAATATAAACGTATGTACCTTCGTAACGAACCTATTAGTATAATTAAGGTGCGTATACTCGCTTTGCTTATCATCTGTGGTAATATCTCAATAGTTCAATCAAACTGTATCAAGGAAACTGTAAATACATTTTCTAAATAAATAATTATAAAAAAAACTCAAAGGAAATTAATTTAATACCACCTCCTAGAACATCCCAAACAAGGTGTGCCGCATAAAATTTTATTAACACATTAAATAAACAGAAATTAAATTCTTAATTATGTTTACATATTGCAGGTATCACATTTGTAGGTTATGATAAATACGAATTGCAGATGGGAACGATACTACTGTAATTAATTTCATTTAAAGATAAAGGTCGTTCCATAAACAAACGCGTTTATTGATATTGTTTTCTTTGTAATTTTATATGAACAAATAAGCCATTTGTTAATAGAATCAAGATGAGTCCGTTCAACCTTTCTACTTGTTTTACAACGCGTGGGTATTCTAACAACGGTTAGGCGCTGTTTCAAATAATGCTGCGTCATTGTTAACCAAGTATCATTATAACAAATTGAAAATGACAAAAATAAAAACAACGAATCAATCAATTGTATAAATATATAATCAATTGGACGTACACTTTTAATCGATCCTATTTCGTGTTTATTTTACCGAATCACGCTACGGACAAGACAATCGCTATTTGCATACTAGTATATCATCAAATTCTTAATAGATGCTTTAAACCTTTACTGGAAAAGGTAATGATTACTAATCAATCTATATGTAAATACAAACAAAATAAGCATTATGTATATTTAAATGAATTATGTATATTGTTGTCGATTGGATTAGATTGATATTGTGTGATTTTTGGTGTCGTCGTTCAACGACGTACAATAAATTAGATTACGTTGAATGAAATCAAACCCACATTAAATAATTTACGGCACAGATTAAATTAAACGTAACCAGTATTTGCTTTGTTAAATTGAAAGACGTATAAAAATATTTCAAATAAAATTCAGGTAAGTCATCACTGTTTTACATTGTACAGTTTGTCTGAATTTTAAATCTGATAGAATGTAATTTTTTTTTTTTTTGATAAATATTTGCAGACATCTTAAATTAAATCTAGTCTTTTAATTAAAAAAATGTAGTATTCAGATTTCAGCACAACGATAATATACCAATAAAAACATTGTAAGAGAATTCTTTGCATAAATGGTTGTTTCTCACATACACATAATTAAAAACAGTAACATATTATTAATATAGAAAACAAACATATTTATCGCTTAACTTGTGCAAATACGTCTTTCGTATATTTTCTATATTAATACTAGTGTCATGCAGTTAAGGAATCCAAAAAAAGATTAGTAAAATATTATATTTCATAAAAATGTAAAACATTAATGAATTAATTCACTAAAAACTTCAATTTCTGGAAAAATCCCAACCATAAATAAAAGACATTAAAATTGATTTAGCTATCGTAAACATATAAGTAAAATCATCTATAACTCTTATTTTTACGTAGAAAGTATGGCGGTAAAACATTCCGTCTTTCGATATCGGCCATGTATAGCCATTACCAGAAACTATTTGCAAATCAATAATAAATTATTAATAAGCTTTGATTGATAACATTTGCAAAATTACTTATGACTAAAGTCAATCAGTAAACATCGTGCGTTAAAGAATATTCAAACCACTCTATCGCTGTGCAAACAGGTTCCGTAATTTGTCATAATCATAAAATAACTATCGTAAATAGTAAGGTGAAAAAGAAAATCTTGCACGTTGATAACAAAAAATGTTAGCACAAAGCATGTAGAAAATGGTACCAAGAAAGAAGAACATTTAGTAAATATAATGTAAAATATAACAAAGAAAAATAAAACGAATAGACCGGCTTGTAGGTAAATCTACTTAATATTTATATTGATGAAAAATATTGAAGATAAATATTATTATTATTATTATAAAATATCACTCGAGCACCGACATGTAGAATAGACAAAGAAGAAGTAGCATATGCAGTCCTTATAAAAAACGGACACTCTCAGATCAAACCCTCCAGTTTGGGCGGTTTAATACGATGTTAAAAAAACCTAATCAGAACATATCAACTTCAACAAACAACACAACACAAGGTCGACAAAAACTGTAACTAAAACTGACAATGATTTGAGGTAGATAAAATGATCAAGGTTTTTCTCGGAATAAACAACATTTGATTTAATGGGGTGCAGATTCAAAATTTAGGAATAATACGATCACATCTACAGTTGAGTCACCAAAGATCAACAAACTTAACAAATAGTGCAACCTAATACACAACCATATCACAAGCTGGGAGGTAGTAAGTCCATAATAATAAATATGAATCTCTCAATAAAAAGATATAGAATAACCGTGGAAAGCATGGACGCTAACTGAGGCAACGGAGAGAAAGGTAGAGGCGTTTGAGCTCTGGGTGTATAGAAGGCTGCTACGCATTTCCTGGCGGGACCACACTACTAACGAGGTGGTATTGCAGAGAATAGGCACGCAGAGACATGTACTGAGGACCGTAAAGGAAATAAAACTTGGCTATTTTGGCCATGTAATGAGAAACAACAAATACCGCTTACTACAGCTGGTTCTACAAGGAAGAGTGGATGGACGCAGGGGACCAGGAAAAAGAAGGAACTCGTGGCTTAAAAACCTGAGGCAGTGGTTCTCGCTCACTTCCATTCAACTTTTTAGACAGGCCGTAGACAGAGTGAAGATTGCCATGTTGATCGCCAACATCCCGACG
>JARJEC010106699.1:0-11493 GCA_030264575.1 Tachinus sp. AB-2021
ATATTTGTGAATTAAAATGATATGAATGTTGACAAATGTTCAATTTTGAAATTAAGGTCAACAAATTTTGCACATTGTCAGGAAACATTACAAAACAAGATATAGCAAAACTTTGTAACCTATCAAAAAATGTCATAAATCAAACAAATTCTAAGTTTCAAAATGTATACAAAATGATAAAATAATACTGAAAGTATTAACCGATGTCGAAACATATTAAATACAACGACAAAAATATCGAAAAATTTTGGGGTATAACGAATATCGTTTAAATATTTTATTTAAAAACGTCAAAAATACTTTAAGATTAAAAAAACATATATTTGATAAATGTTAAAAGATAAAGTATAATAACGAAAGGCATTTTAATGAAAAAACGTACACAAAATTTCTACTAAATATTGAAAATTATTAAGAAATCTTGAAAACAAAAAGTTGAAAAAATTTATAAGAATTTTAAAAAATTATTAAAGAAAAAAAGAAGCAATACAATTGTGTAAAAATGTGTACAAAATGCAAAAAAATATAGATAAAAAAGAGGGGCAGCATCGTAGGACGCCCGGTACATATTAACAAATTGTGAATTTTTGTGTCTCTGTCACTAACATTTTTTATTAAAATACAGGAAAATTGTGGAAAATCTAACAATTTTTGCAAAATATAAAATGGAGAAAAACTGTAAATATGTAGATAACGAAAATATCGATAAACTCGTTTTTTCTAATACATTTCAAAATTTAAAAAAAGTGAAGTACTGGGAAAATATTTTGTAATTTTGAGTAATGGCATATGTTACCAAGTGTTGAAAGTATTGACAATTACAAAATACTAAAAATATAAAATGATCTTTTTAAAATGACAAAAGAAAAATACAAAAAGTTGCAAAATTATTTAATTATTGTCGAGTCTGTTGACTAATAATTGGGAAAATATAGCAAAATATGGTAAACAATCAATAGATATAAACAATATTCAAAAAATGGGTAACCGATAGATTGAAATGCAATTTTCATGATGTGCATTTCTATCACTGAGGATATTGTTTGTCACTGTCACTATTATTTTTACGCACAAACGTCATATCTTGACATCATACTTATCGCCACCATGGTCTCCTTAACAATAAGAGTACTTTCGCAAAATTTGAAATTTTGTTGGCAAATCCACCTGTTAAGGTTATTGCCTCCGCGCCATTAGATACAACAAAAACAAATAATCAAGAATTTTTAGAAAAGTGTCAAAAAACATTTGAACATATTTGAAAACTATTAAAAAATATTGAGAATATTGTCGCCAAATATTGTATTATCGTAAAAATGATCATCAAGCAAATGTTGTAAAATATCGAAAAAAATTGGAAAAATATTGAAGGTGTTTTTCGAGCAATTGTGTAAATCAAGATACTAAAATAATAGTGAATGTCAATAATTCGATAAATGTTGATAAAATGTAGCAAATTAGTGTAAAGCGTAATGCAACTTTGGACAAATTGTAAAAAATAGAAAAACTGACAACTATGATGTTTAAAATTTTTTATCTCAAAATATTTATAAAATATTGCAAAATGTTGAAAAATTGAAAAATGTTTAGCAAGCAACATAAAATATTAAAAAATATGCATATAAAAAGATTTTGAAAAATGTCCCCGAACAAGTTTTTTTAGAACGTAGTGAGGTTTTGGCCTCATCAAGTGGAAACTATCAGCAGTATCGAAATTGAGCGATAATTATTAATATCAGCGCAACTCCCTTTTTTGCGTAGAGGTATAACCGTGGCCATTTTTAGGCAGCTGAGAACGATGTTGTGCCTGATGCTGGCATTTATCAATGTTAGAGATAATGATATCTTGTAAATATTTAATGGCTCCAATTGTCATACCATACACATCTCTAGCATTTGAATTTTTTAAAGATAAAATAGCATCCCTTCAAATTCACCTACTTCAATAAAGAAAAAATACTTCCTAGATGAAGCACTTGCATACATAAATGTGCATGAGATATTGGTCTATCAGATAAAATCTCGTTAGCACTATTTGTAAAATACCTGTTAAAATCATCAGGTTGTATATCACATTTTATATTATCACAGTTTTTATTATTATCACAGTCGGATCTATTTTTATTTATATATAGAGACCACCTTCGTTTTGTTACTTGATCTATCAATGTAGTTTGCATTTGCATGCAGTTTAGCTTGTTGATAATAGTTTTGACTGAAATTTTTAGAATTCAACTTAAACTAGTTTTTATAACTTAGTAAATGCCTTAATTGTTTAGAGCTTTGTCAAATAAAAATTTAATAAAAATATATTATTTTTGAATACTATTATATATCCTAAAAAAATAATCATATTAAAAACAATATTCCCACATTTCAGTTACAAGTTTAGAATAATGTATTAAAAAAATGAAACAAATATAGAAAAATATTTTTTCTTAAATTAATAATGAACTACTTTTAAAATTATTTTTACATATTGCAATCAAAAATACGCTAAATCTGCTTTTTTCCAAAATAGGATTGAATAAACAATTTATTAAATAAAATTCTCAATGAGAATTACATTCAAAATAACATTATTAATAACAACAACATTGCCTTTATTCCATGGAAACACTGTGCGTCTTTATTAAATAAAAATGCATTAATCGTGTTGCACTAATTACTTAATTCAATTGCACATTGATCATGTAAATTGCTTTATTTCCAACAAAAATAACGCCCGCGGAGCGTTCAGAACAACTCGCGTTACACTAATTCACTAATCGAACTACTATGTATTTTTTAAAATCTATTTAAACTGACCGAAACTATTTACATACCAACACTAAAATATGCAGTTGAGTGAAATGAAATTTGATTATATTAATAATTTATTTTTCTTAAAAGTAATTTGCAAACAAATTATCAAAAGAAAGGTTTTAAAATGTGGATTCCTTCAAAATAAATAGAATAATGTTACCATTGTTTTTTGCATACGGGATAAATTAACTAATTAGCATAGAGATGATATTGTAAAAGCATCGGCAAGGTTATTCCGGTTTCTCCACCTAGTTCACTTATGTCACAAACAATTGCACGATTTCTGTATAATTATGCAAATTTCGCAATCCTCTATCTAAATACAGGGTGTTCTTGCACCGGATGCAACCTCCATTGTCACAACACAAATGCTCATTTATTTTACAGAAATATAAATAACATCCAGCTATATTTAGCGTTGTTCAAAAATCAATATTAACATAATATTAAGGATGGTCTCAAAGGTCATTTTGATTATTAATTAAGTATTTACAAAAATATTATTGCATCATCATATTAATATAATATTTTATAATATATTTTTTAATTTCAATTTGTATTTTTATTTTTTTACTTGTTAATGTACGTCATGTTCTTGTCTTACTTTTGAATAAGTCAAAATATTATTTTATTTCTTTGTTTGTTTTCAATTAAAACTACAGCAGATTTAAAAACCCAATTAAATTTTTTTTATTGAAAATGAATAAAAAATAATATACAGGAACAGAAATTATAAAATTATTATTATTAATGTAATGTTTCGTCCTAATTTGTTTTAGTTATGTAACTTTCATTCTGCAAATAATAAAAATATACCACTGGTAATGACATTATAGATGTCGAAAAAATTTTGGTTTATTGAAAAGATAAGTTAAATAAAATATTGATCTTTTTTTATAATTTTCAGAATGATGATTATTAATTAATTTGCTGTAAATCTTTTAAACATAAAATAAATACTAAATAATTGGTAAAGGTCAACTGTCGCAGACTTTCATGCTGGAGAATTATTTAATTAACTTTTTAAATTTTTAATTTGCTCATCCATTAATCGACCGAGCTGGTTTTCACCCGAAAACATTTGTGAAATTATTAAATTCAATTTAAAATTGGAAACATGTACTAGATTCCCATTTTATTACAAAAAAACGCCTAATAATATTCACGTCTGCATGAAATTGGATCTGGACTACGATTCCTCGTACTTTAATCTAGTTTTCCCCGTTGAATACGGTGCCGCGCGCTCGTACTCTTTCCTCCTGTACTAAAACTATTCTTGGGGTTGTGCAATTGAAAATTCGCAGACTTAAATAAATAAAGTTTGTTCAACCCATATGCCAGTGAATGCATGCAGATCCAAACAAGCATTGACGTTCCCAGATGCACTGTATGCATGTATGTGTGCGCGTTGTGTAAACCATTTCTATCTCCATTGCACAAAGCAGAGATTGTTTATTTGTATCAATTTAAATAGAAACGTACGTGATGTTTCCTTTTATTCGATATAAGCATAAATTATTCTGTGATATCCAACATACTATAACAAAACGGCAGATAATAACTGGGATAAAACTGATTTAATTAAAATGACCGATTATACAACATTTCCTAACATATTTTGGTTGTCCGAAATAAGTAACTTTTTTCAGTCCTACTTCTTAATTGCTATTTTTATGCAAATATGCAAAACTCACATAGAACTCTCAACAAAATTTTGTTATATAAACCATTTTAAATATTTCTATCAAAAATAAGTATTTTCTAAAATTACTGATCGACATTTTTTAAATCGAAAATTTACCTAAAGATTATAAATTCTCTAAAATAATATAAAAATGTCCTCGTATAAAATTTTAATCATTCTCTATACGTTGCAAACTAAATATACCTTCAAAAATCCATAATACATTTATGCAAAAAAAAATTTTTATTTATATTTCTAAACGTTATTAAACAAAACTAATTATTCCCAAAAGACTGTTATACCGAGTGACCCAAGCCATAGGTAAAGCTGTTTTATTTTGTTGTTTATGAAGCATACAAAATGTAATTTCGTCACGATGGCAACAACAAAAACAAATGTTTGTTTATGTTTTTAGGTGGCCGAATTGATTAAAATGGTTCAAAGTTGATAAAAAATGATTAAAAAAATAATTTAGGTCGATGTTGCGTTAATAGTGCCCTCTGCGGGGATCAAAAATAAAGTTTGTAATTTTTGATCGAAAAGCGATTTTTTCAAATGGAACCTCATGGGTCAATTGTGCACTATTTGAGAGAAAATAATTTTCTCCGTGCAATGCTACCAAACACATAACATTTTATTAAAAAAAACCGAAAGTAAATGTCATTGAATCGGAAAAATCGTGAATTTAATTAAAAAAAGTTGGGCATGGAATGTCAAACAAAAACGTAATTTTTTCGTATTAGGCCCGCTTTTATAAATGTCAAATCAATCGGAGAATTAATATCCTACGTATAAATGTATACGAGGACTTATACTCTTGTTCGGTTTTACAAACGACGAATAACACTTTCTTGTTTAGACCCAAAATATTAGGTTGGTAATAGTTTTTGGGCAAATGTCACAAAGTAGTTCATTTTATCTGCCAATTTGTTGTGGAATTTACTAAAGTTTATAGTTTTTAGTGTTTATAAATGTGTGACAGTTTTTGTTAATTTTTTCAGCAACTACCTTGCACAATATTGATGCTGGAAGCTCGGATCCAATGTGTACCGTTTCTTTTAAGGTACTTATAATATTCATATATAACCTACAATTAAAGTTTGTATTCATTTCTGACAAATATGGTTTGACGTTTCGAACGAACCAATAAGAAGCGAGTATAGTTTCCTACGAGTTATCTAACCTGTGCACGACGGTATAAGTTATCCAAACTTTAATTTAAATGGCGTCTGTCCATCTATTGTAAAATCCATTTTCGTGGTTTATCCTTAGAATAATGCTATATGCGCTTTATCGGACATTTATAAAAGCGGGCCTAAGTTGAATTTATTTTGAAGTTGCCTATAAATAACGTATTTAATTGACATTCCATGGCCAACGTTTTTTAATGAANGTTTTTTAATGAAATTTCCGATTTTTTCAATTCAATGACATTAACTTTAGTTTTTTTTTAATAAAATGTTATGTTTGGTATCATTGCAAGCGGAAAATTATTTTCTCGAATGGTCACGTCACAATTGACCCATGAGGTTCCATTTGAAAAAATCCAGCATTAACGCAACATCAACCTAAATATTTTTTTTTAGTAATTATGATCAGTACTATTTTAACCGATTCGCAGCCACCTAAATCCGAAAAAAGTATTTTTGTTCCCATGGTGATAAAAGTTAACGATCGATACGTTTTTGTAATTAAATAGTAAAACTAATAAAAAAATTATATGGTTACACTTAAAATTCACAAAATAGCATCGTTTCCGGAATAACCGGAAGTGATAAATTGCAATTTTCGTGTATTTGCACTAATTTAAATTTCATTAATAAATAACAAAATAAAACAGTCTTACCTGTGGCTTGGGTCACCCGGTATATAAAAAAAACTGATTGTAATCATTTTCAAATATTAAAATAATTATTCCTACACAAACTTTCATTGTTTATAACCTGTTCTGTAATATTTTTTTAAAATTAGTAAGTATTATGTTCATATATTGGAAAACAATAAGCGATGCCCTAATAGATTATAAATTTTTTATCTGACATGCCGGCGCCATATGTTGATCTTTTGCTACTACACATCCCTTAACAACCCCAAACAATTCTTAGCAAACACAGATCTTCCCGCTAGAAACAGCCGCCTAGTATGTGACAAACTGTGGTTTCTGGCAATCGTTTAGATGATATACGAATATAAAATCGGGCAGAAAACAACCAGGTCAATGGAAGTCAGCAAAAAAAAAGAAAACAAATTGTACAAACCGCTGTGTATTCTCCTCAACGTAACCTGCTTTTTTAGCAGATCCTGAATAAAAGACTGCTTAATAAACTTGAAAAGGACGGCCTGAAATGACTTTCGATAGAGGCACTTCACAGTGAACACTGTACAGAAGGTATAAAAACTAGTGAAACAGCGCAGAGCTAAAACGATGTTTATGATGATGATTACTTATCAAAAACGCCTTCAATTCCGCTCGGTCAGGCAATAAAATTAACTGCAGCTATTTGTAAGATAGCACTATTAATGATAAAATAGACTTTACAGCCGAGGTCCCCCAAGGCTAAATCAACGCTGTGGAACTTTAAAAGTTTACTAGATGCAAAAATATCTGGCTTATTGGCTATGCAGATGATACAAGCAATATTTATTGCCAAAAACAAACCCGAAGAAATTGTAGAGAGGTCAAGTGGGCAGCTGGATGGAAGGTTGATAAGAAGGCCAAACCGAGAAGAAACTAAAACTTGCAGCGCATAAGATCGAGTCAGTTGTATTAGAAGAGGGTTGGGGGTTTAATAGTAAAATTGATGCACGTTGGTTATTTGGATGTAACCATGTTTTATTAGTACTAACATCCATGATGTGACTAAATCTTAGACTTATTATAACTGTAATTTATACCCGTTCATCGATCTCATTTATAATCCCATTCGGGGAATGTTACAGTAAACATATTATATATTTACTATAACATTGCATTCCTGCTAAGGTCGCATTGTCACCATTTTCATGCTTGGCCTTAACATTAACCGAAACACTCATGATTCATTCCTACATGTATACATTCATCCACTACACAGTCATATTAACGGACAGAAGACCGAACTAGATTAAATACATAGGCGTCGTTCTTGACCAGTACATTAACATGGGCATTCATAATGCAAAGGCTGCAGAAAAGTCTGACAAAACAGCATAGTATCTATCAAGCTAGCCTTATACAAAACACAGGCGGGCCCGGATAAAGGAACAGTGATATGTAGTGTTGTATGCATTACACTCCAACCTTCAGCCAACGAGTACAAAATAAAAAATATTGCAAAATTTTACACCACATGCAGAGAAAGTTGGCAATTTGCTTCCATCAAAGCGATATTGTGAATAGCTGGTGCTATGAACGTAGCATCGCATATTCGCGCTAACAGAAAAGGCCACAGCTGTAGCCATAGCAAAGTGGGAGAGTAGCAACACAACAGCGGCATGACTGTTGCATATACTAAGAATTCCATTCCTATCCTTAGGTGACCAGGCGACATGAGAGTGTCGACTACCATCTACCCACTTTTTCAGCGGGCAATATGTTTTGAAACATACCTACATCGATTCAAACTATGCACATATGATCACTGCTCATACTGTGGTATGACACAAAAACATATGATGCTGCAATGCACTAAATGAAAGGAAGAAGGAGCTGACCTTCTTCCCTAGGCGTAAAAAGAGTAACCGAGGAGAACATAGTGGGGCTATGCTGAAGAGCAAGTTTTTCTAAGAGAATGTACAAAATTTGATCAAAAATGTTTTTTTAAAGAAAGGATAGTAAATATTCCAAATAAAAATTACGTCAATAAAATTATACTGTTGCGCAATGCTGTTGATGGTCGTGTGAATATCAGAGAAAGTTTTAGTGGGTAACCGTTCCTTTTAAATAAGGGACATTTCAGCATTTCCTCCTCTGACAAAACGCAAAAAAGAAAATGGATTTGTATGACTAAAGACAGAAAACTGAGCCACATATTGTCAAAAATCTTGCCTTATCAAAGAATTCGTAAAAAGTTTAAATAAAATTAAAGATGACATAAAATCGACCAGAGAATAGTTAATAACTGCAAAAAAGATAAATTCCAAGAGAAATTAGAAACCTTAAAATCATACGACTTTGTACCCTAATTATAATTAATATAAGCCTTTCATTCTGGAAAAATAATTATGATAAAACTAAGAAAAAAAAATACACCTATGCATGATAAGCAGCTACTACACAAATAAATATATTGTCGACAACAACAATATAGATCCACGACTTCCTATACATGGAACTTTCAAACGGAATAAAGCTAATGGTATCCCAAAATAACCTGGCAATTATCGTCACGGATAGATGAAAACAATTAGTAAAATAAATGGTAAAAAATGGATATTCGAAAAGTACAGAGTTGCTTTAAATAGACAAGAGAGATTCAAAAAAGCATTAAATTTAAGCTGAATGGAACGGTTAATGTCACCGAGTAGAAAGTAGGCTTCAAAATCTAATTAAGAAAGATACCACTAGAGCAAAGAAAATGAGGACAGCTCTCGTGAATCATGTCAATAACAAAAGGCTATGTTTCGGAATCAATAATATTATACTGTAAACCCTACATAGACTGGCCAATAAAAAGAGTTTTTGCGTAACAACAAAAAAGGACATAACACGAGCGAGGTATGCTCAAAAGAAATATATGTTTAGGCGCAAGAGGTCTAAGTAGATTGGCGTGTTTGTTTGTATGGAATAAAAGTATGGATGATTTCGAAAACATAGAAACATTCTGAAGCAAACCTAGAAAGTATGTGTCTTAATAATCTGCAAAGAACACAACGCTGCCTAGTAATAGTTAAAAATATCCTGATAACTTTACTAGCCGAAGAAAAAGCTGTAATATTAGAAAAATCGTAACATAAAAATAAAACATTCAAATCCAGACGTACACGTACTTATAAAAATTAATAATACTATTAATTATAATTATATCTATGAATGGTACTTTTAAAATTCTAAAAGACGTCGTTAGGAAAAACGTGATGTAAGATAAAAACGAAGACTTCTTAACGTGCAATCAACAATAGAATTTTAAAAAATAATCACTATTATAAAAAAAAATTAACAAATATTTATCTCGCATTTATTTTAGATTTCAGTTAAAGAAAACGATTTATTGATAAATTATAATTCAATCTATAATCGATGTGTAATCTGCAAGTAGTAAATTTTAAAACGCAACGATAGAGAATGCATCATGACTTCCATAATCGAACAAGGGAAGGCAATGAAGACTTGTTGCAGGGACAAATACATCTATAAATCTGTCTTATTTTATATTTATAGTTTCTTTTCGCGTGCCCGTTCCTTTTGTGCTATTGTTTTTAGATTTGCCAATGTGGGCAGGGGACACAAGCTCACATACACACGACGCATCACGGATCGAGTTTATCCTTTTGTAAATACCACGAATGGTGTATTAATTGTCCTCGGCTTGGCTCTTATCCTACCCGAAAATTATTACAAGTGTGTTGAAATTAATGGACGCGCCTTAAACCTCGCAAACTATTTATGATAATGTTAAGAAGTTTGAAATTGTCTGAGCACGTATTATGACTACGAATTTATATTTATAATTTGATACAATTTATGTTTAAAGGGACAATAAAATTTTCAATTACACTATGTAACTAAATGCAAGAAAATATTAAAATCACAGCTATGATCAAAATTAAAAAAAATGGGCTATAAATTATTTATAAGATTTGTGTAAAACTTATTCAAATTAATAATAAATAAAAATATTTTACAGTATATACTGGATGTCCCGGAAGTACCGTCTAGGTCAAATATCTCGAGAAATAAACAACAAAAATTACTTTTTTTAATATCTTTAAAAAACACTATCCAATGATACTAGTCTCTATTTTCCTCCTTCGCCCCTTGTTGGTAAACTGGGAGTAACTTTGGAATCTTAAATATGAATTTTTATTCATAGCAGTTTTAGATTCTACGGAGAAAAATAAGCAACTTTTATATTTAACACTTTTCTTTTTGCGTAATAGATAGCGATGTAATGTACAAAGGAAAATTGAGTTAAAAACCTTACGGCTTTGTTACAGTGCCATCTATTACGCAAGGAGAAAAGTGTTGAATACAAAAAATATGTATTTTTGAATCAATCAAACTCGACAATAAAAAAAGGTTTTAAAAGATTTCGAAATCCCCACCAAACCTGCCGCTCTCCTCCAACTCCGGATGTGTTTTTATCTTAAGATAACCCCCATTTTTATTGCTGATTCTCATTCTAAAAAATACGCGACTTTTTATTTTTCTTTGGGGATTCCTTTTTAAGCATACATTGATGCTTAAATACCAGCAATTTATCCCTTAAAGGTGAGAGAGGAAAATCGAGTTTTGGCGATCTGATGTATATTTCTCGAAATATTTGACCCAGACGGGACTTACTGGACACCTTGTATATATTGTAATAAAATGCAAAAAAATTAAAATACTGCAATGTTTCGGCATTAAATGCCGTTGTTAAAGTTAATAAACATAATAATGAACAATTTAAATTATAACATTTTCTTGATTGGCTGAGCATTTTTAACAAAGATATTAGCAAGCGGAGAGTTTGTAAGATTAATTTTCCCATTCATTAAAAGTATTACAGGTTTAAATTTATAATTTTCAAATGGTTCTCGTCAACAACAGTTTGGAATCACATTTAACAAAATTGCACAACAATATATAAAATAATAATAATAATAATACACTTTATTGCCATAATAGAATAATACAAACACACACAATATATATATATATATATATATATATATATATATATATATTGGCAATAGGTCCAATATTTTAGATCTTTTCCTACTTATCAAAGTTTTGTCTGTTTTCAAATAATGTTTGCGTTTCAAAGGCTTAAAATAAGATCTTCTTGCTTTTGGAATTGTATTCAAGGCAAAAATTTTGAATT
>JARJEC010106701.1:0-19352 GCA_030264575.1 Tachinus sp. AB-2021
GCTGCAAGACCAATATAGGTGATCATAGTAGGAAACCACGCATAGTGGTATAGGTAGACCACTTATTCAGAGTATTTCTCTGGTATTTCTTTAAATGTTACGTTTCGTTAGTTACTCTATTGTTAGAATATTTCTTACCGCGTTTACGGTCACTATTATCTTCCTTTTCGCACCATTTCTGTATTTTCTAGCACGTTCTGCCAAATTAGAGTCTTTTAAAATATGACAGAGAATCTCAATATTTTCTAGTTTGCGCCCGTTTTTTACCTTTACCTTAACTTTCTTTTTGTTGTCTCGACAAATCAAAAATAGTTTATCCACATTTATTAATCATGATTTTATTGTTTGGACCAAAAAAATACTTTCTTGGTTTCTTTTGCCCCCCCCCCCCCCGGCATCTCACATCGCACTTTCCAGGGGGCGCTACGGTTTTCTAACCCCATGCAATACATATTGTGTACTATGGAGCATAGAATTTTCTTTTTTTAAACTAGTTGGCCTCTTTGTATTCGGCAATGACCTTGAGAGAACTACACGTTTTTTAAGTATTATTAGTTATTTCTTAACTTGCCACAGATGTGTAGATACACCCCTTAACACCTAACCGTTGGTTGTTACCGGCCATACGGTTGTGTAAAAGTTTAAACGATACATTTTTCTATTTTTTACTTTTAGTAACAGTATTTGGTTTTTGTCTGTCAAATCTAGTTTGTTATTACTTATTGCACAAGTACTGTTTGGCTGTTGCGTGCTAGAGATGTGGTAAATTTTTGTTTTCTGTGATTAGTCTCAAAAGAGGACAAAAATAGGCCGACATTACATAGTGCATTACAAAATATCTATAGGTTAATTTTATGTAGACATTTGTTCGTACATTTAATTAAATTTGTTATATGCTCTGCCATCACAAACAATAGAAGATTCCCTAAGATAAGTCCCACGACGATATATATGCTGCTGTTCGGCGTGTCAAATGTCAATTTCTCTCTCTCCCTTTCTCTCTCTCTCTATTGTACAATGTTTTATCATCTTATTTCATTATTACACTATACATTGCGAAGTTAAATGCATATCTGACGAAAACAGCAGAAGCCGTATTCTGATCTCTCTTACTTTTCTGATACGTATTTTACAGAACTGACAAAATTCACGGACGTAACAAGTCCCCGAGATCAGAATAGAGTCTTAGTTTGTCTATTATTTATTTATAATTTTAGAGATATTTTTTATGAAAATTGATATTTTTTATGGCTTGCCTGGTCAGCCTGTTCTTCCGGAAGTCAAATTGGATTTGTTTTAATTAAATATTTTAAAAAATAACATGTTTGTGTTGAAAAATTACATTACATTGCCTTTTTATATAAATTTTATTTAAATGTAATTATGTTAACAAATATAAACATTTAATAAGCAAATACAAATTCAACTAAACAGTTAATAAAATACAACAAAAACAGCCAATAAACAAAAACAACATAAAATAAACTAGATATGATCAAAAAATACAAATAAAACAAAAAATAAACATAACATTTTCAAAGTTAAATAAAAAGTCAAACAAACAAATAAAAAGTAAAATAAAATGCAAAAAAACAAATTAAACAAACAATATAAATGAAAAATAATAAGAAATTTAATAAAAGAAAAAATAATTAGAACTAAAATAGAATTTATATATATATATATATATATATATATATTATGAAAACTGAACGAAGACAGTCAAAAGTAACGAAATAAGCAAGTAAAACATATTTAACGAATAGGAAACAAAATATAAAATAATTCGAAAATAACATGACAATATAAAAAACAAAAACAATAAGTCAAATAAAACTAAAGAATAATTATAAAAAATAGAATTTGTCATATTTGTTTAATTGTGTAAAATGAACGAAATAAACAAATAAAATATCTGATGAAAGGAAACAAATCCATAAATAACTAAAAATAACGAATTAAATACAAATTGAAATTAAAATAAAAACAATTAACAACTAACAATAAAAATAACAAAGAATAAACAAACTAAAACAAAAGGAAAGAAAAAACTAAATGAAATAAATAAACAATACAAAATAAATGAAAAATTCACAAAAATGGAAAAATAAATGAAATAAAAACGATTTATAACGAATGTTATTGAAGTGAAACTTTTATAGCGAGATGTAAGTTTAAAAAAAATAAAAGGTTCAAGGTGTAACAATTGGACTGATTTGGGTAAGGATACTGGCACTGTGAGCCATGGGAATGAGAATTAGACTGGAAACGCGTACTATTTACGCGTATTATCGAAATGACGCCATTGAATGAACGATGAAACGTTACTTTGATTTGAAAACTCACGAATGAGAATTCCTCGAGATCAAAACAGGCTTTCAGTTTATATATTTTCTATTTACAATTTTGATTTTTTTTGTTGTCAACTGGATTTATGTCAATTGAATATTCAAATAGACTAGAAAAACTTACATTGACACACTGAAAGTTTTGTTGCAAGAAGTGAATAATTGGCATTTTATATCTAACATTATATGAGGCAATTCTATTAGGGCTCATTTACAATGAGCATAAGGCGTAAAATTTACATAAGCATTAAATTTGTATAAATCATAAAGTATAACGAACGCATGCGTTCACAATGGATGTAATTTTTGCATAAGCATTGCCTGCAAATATTGTGACAGATGACAAGACTGACATTAAAAATTAACAGTAAAACACTCAACTTTTGTTTAAAGATAAAGAGATAATTAAAAGATTTGCTTTTTATTTTATAAGTTTTTGCATGCTAAGGCTTTATTTTAAAGTTAAATTTTTTATGAGTGCAATCTTTAGCAACTTCAAATTTCGTCATAAAGCTTTGAGATTGTAGCAACAATGGTCAGCCTCATATAATCGACAACGCGACATTTGCTTGTACCAACTACAAATTTGAACCCAAGACAACAAAGCAGCTAGCTTGTCCCAAAGAAACACAATGGCCAATTCGGCGATTGCAAAACTCGGTTTTTGGAAAAAAATGAGCAAAGATCGCATAGTGCCAAAAGAAAGTGATTGATATAGGTCATATGATTACTTTAGAGAATTAAATGCACAAACTAAGCCCGCACATTCACGATTACGCTCGAAATCGTGACAAAACAAAAATCTTTTTAAGTTATAAATATTTGACGTTTTTGACGTAGGAATTCATTTTATGTTAATTATAAGCTGTACATAAAGAGTATAAAACGATCATAGGCATACACATTTCTTATGCCCATTGTGAATGCTAACATGGTTTGTCATATGTTCAACTTTATGTTTTATGTCAGTCTTATGTAATTTTTATGCGTTATGTTCATTGTGAGTAGGCACTTATCTTTCTTTCTAACTTTCAGAACCACAGGGGATTTTGTAATCGATTAGAATTTATAAGCTGCGCAAATTTTGTCTATTAGAATTTATTCTAGCAATAAAAAATATTGTCAATGTACGATACCAATGTGTTTACTATTTTAATTAATTGATAATCAGCTATATTTGGTGCATTTTTGGTTATCGTACCTTTACAACAATTCGTTGTGTGTAATATCATATCACATATGGTTTCTATTAATTTTTGGTATAAGATTAAATATATTTTTTTCTTAACCGCGAATACTGACAGGAATTCTTCAATATAAATAGATTTTACGTATAAATCCTAATATCACCGGACGTTAGTCACCAAATGAAAAAATGAACAGACGCAGATGCGATTGTATTTCTTTTACCACTGCGCTAATCTCATTTGGTAAGCACATGTATATAGAGCTAATTACAAGAGATTTGATATATTGTGTTTAGGATGACGTATATTAATATTTATAGAAGTACACATTAAAAAAATATTTTTCGTTTAAAATTACTGACATAGTTATACGCAATATTATTTTAAACACATTAACAATTAGTAGAAAATGTATTGATTAGATTTTCTAGGAATAATTTGGTAAATACAATCTCGATCATCTCATCTAACTCAAGCTAAAATAGATTTAGTAATTATAGTAATTGCTACCTACTAATTGGTGTATTGGATGTTAATAAAATTTTAGTTTAATTCATTATATTATAATTGGTACCTATTGTATAATTCCTTACGTCAATTTAGTTTATTTACAATAATGTGAATTTTATCTAACACACGGTTGAAGTAATAAAGTAAAGAAGTAATTCATAACATCCAATTCTTGTATTCCATATTTAAGAAATTTTAGTCTAAATCATTTTATTATAATTACATAAATTTGTTTTTTTACGTAAATTTTATTTAATCACAATAATATTAATCTTATCTAACTCAACCTCGGTACGTGTGCAACTTTAGCTACGGCCACTAAAGACAGTACATTTAATTTACAGCCTACTTCACAAGTAAATATGATTTTTCAATAGTATTTTACGCTACTGCTCCAGTAGTTTAGTATAGTATAGTCATTGTAAAAGTACGACTGTTACAATTACTACCGGACGTTTAGTGTACTGCATTTTTATTCTCTAAGTGTTTTCTGTTTTATTAATTCTAATAATTAATTTCAATAGCAAAATTGTCAAATTATTTTGTCAACATTGCACCACATTTTGTTCTGTGTCAACTTTTATCACTATTGTTTATTTACATCGAAAAATGTTGGATTAAGTTTATAATAACAAAACAGTTCGGTAAGTGTTGATGGTGTTATAATTCACCTACCCGGCTTAAATTGATAGTGAAATCAAGTTCATAATAGACAATATGAAATAAATAATATACCGTTGTTTACTGGATTTCCGAGGGAGCGGACCGGCGGGTACATTACACTCGCGTGTCGCGACGTATTTAAATGTCGCAAAAATATCGTAATAAATTGATGGGATTATTGTTCAAGTTATTTAAACTAAAATGATTCTCTAAACTAAAATTTAAAATCTAAAAAATACGTTAAATTAATAAAAAATCTTTGACACAACAGGCATTTTCACCAACTAAAATGTTTTAAAATAAACTGAAATTAAAAATCTAAAATATTTAAAAAATTTAAAAATACTGTTTATATTACAATAGGTTCTCAAAAGTACCTCCATTTTGAATAACAAACAATAACCCTATTGGTAATAAAATTCTAAACGAACATTGTTTAGAATTCTTTGGGCTAATATGTTGTGTAAATAGTCTATTACTGTTCTAGAGTTATAAGCACGACAGCCATCTTGCTGGAACAAAATTTTATGAATTGACGGTACAATTTGGTTTTGAAGAAGATTCAAATAAGTTGCTTCCCTCAAATTTCCATCGATAAAAAAAGGTCCAATGATATTATTCCTATAAATAGCGGCCCAAACATTCACTTTTTCAGGATACTGTGTCCTTAAATTTAATTGCCGATATTCATTTTTCACTAATATTAGTTTCTACTGAAATTTTACAAATGGAAAAAATCAATCTTCTGCGATCATTGAACACAATCATTTTCCTCTGCAAAGGAGAAGACGGCAAAAAACAAAAAAGGAAACCGGAAAAAAGAGAGAAAAGAAAACCAGCTGACTTTAATGGTGCAAAAAATAATTGCTGAGTTGTGATCAAAAAAGAGGTCGGCGGCAAAACAAAAAAGAAAAATGTCGATGTTAAATATTATTATGACTGAGCAAGTTATTGTATCCACGCCGCAGTCTGTATGTTTATAATAGAACTGAAGCCTGGCGACTCGGCTCCGCCGGTCCTCTCTCTAGGCCGAATCGAGCCGAACGCTTGGCCTATGTACGGAAATCCCGTGAACAAGTGGTATACAGTTCTAGTGTAATATTACAGCACTAGCATCAGTTGTGCAAAAGCAAAAAATATATTCATGAAATATTGTTTAAGTTACATTTATTTTATAATGTTATTGAAATACAAATTGAAATATATTTGTGTTTTTTTAAACATACACACTTGCCCTACTATTGCGTCATCAAGAAGTTGGACACAATTGTTGAGTGGATTTGTGGGTTAGGTTAAATTAATAATATAATAATAGGTTCATAATAAAAACTAATAGAGCATAGCTCAGGTGTAGAGGCTCGGGTTATACTTTGAAAACTTTTTGGTTAAAATCTACCATTCGTCATCAACTTTCTACTTTTTCTTATTTAGAGTACTCAAAAGAGGTAATAATGTCGACTGAGAACCCAGTGTACATTGTCTAGTTGATATGGATGGTAGTGCTAAATCAAATTTATCAACTATTAGAAAAGTCACTAATGGCCATACAATAGTTAGGTTAGGTTAGGTTATAAAAATAAAAATCATTGGATGAGTAGTCACTCAACACAAAAACAAACAAAATAAGATTTTTAATTTGGTTTTATTTGTTACGATTTATTATTTGTTTTGACTATCCTTTATTTATTTCAATTGATGGTTTGGTTATTTTTATCGGAAAATACAGCGGAAGTACTTAAATAAAAGTCATCTCTTTTATTATGCGAACGTAGTCGATGATGATGTAGTTGTCATCATTTTATTTATTTTGTTTATTTTTATTCTTTCTTAATTTTTTGTTATTTTTATTGTTAGCTGCTGTTTAGTTTTTTGTTTAGTATTCATTTAACACAATTAAAGAAAAATATTAAATATACTTTGTTTTTTAATAATAACTTATATTTCTTTTTTTTTAATTGTTTTTATATATTTGTCTATTATTTTTGTTTACTTTATATTTATATTTTATTTGCTGTTTTATTTATTTCGATTCTTATTTGTTTTTATTTTTGTTTATTTCGTTACTTTTGATTCAAATATTTTTTACTTATTTTGATAATTTTATTATTATTATAATTATTTTTTTTAAATTTATGTTTTATTTTATTATTTGAATAATTTGTTATTTTGGTATATTTTACAACCTTTTTCTGATTTTTAATTTATTTTGGCAATTTTGTATTTATTTTCTATTTCTGTTTTTTTGAATATATCTAGTTTATTTTTTATGTTATATATATCAGCTGCGTTTGTTTTGTTGGTTTTGTTTATTAACTGATTAGTTTTTCTATTTTATTTATATTATATTTACTCATTATTTATTGTGTTTATTATTTTTTTCGTATATTATTTTTGTTTATTTTGTCGATTTGTTTATTTTTCGTAAAAAATTCATTTTGTGTTTATTTTGTTGTTATATTGTAATTGTTATGTTTATTATATATTGGTTTTTGTTTTTTTGCTTATTAACTGTCCAGTTTTTGTTATTTTTGTTTATTAACTGTTTTTTCTTTAATATTTTATTATTTTTCATATACATGTATTTGATTTGCTTTATTATTATTATTATTATTATTATATATTTATATATATATATATATATATATATATATATATATATGATTATTATTATATATATATGATTATTTGCTTTTTTCAGTTTTTTGATTATTTCGTTACTAATCTTTTTTTTTTGTAAAAATCCATATTAGTTTTGGCCATTTTTCGATTCTTTTTGTTTATTTTGGTAATTTTGTGTTTATTTTTTTGTCTTTTTTTGAACAACATGTAGATAATATTTTGTTGTTGTTTTTATTTATAAACTATCTGTTTCTTTTGTTTTTGGCTATTTACTGCTTTGTTTTTGCTGTTTTTTATTATTAAAAGTTTAGTTTTTTTAATATTACATTTGTTTATTTCATTTATATTTTATTTGCTTTATTATATTATTTCATATATTATTTTTGCTATTTCATATATTATTTCGCTACTTTTTTTTATTCTTTTGATTATTTTTCCTAAAAATCCATTTTAGTTTCGTCAATTTTTCAATTATTTTGGTAATTTTGTGTTTATTTTTTGTTTTATTTGTAGTTTTTGAACATATCTTCTTTAAGTTCTTTTTATTTTTATTGATTTGTTTCCGTTATTTTTGTTTATTAACTGTTTTTTTATTTTAATAGTTTTTTAGTGTTTGGTAGTAAAGTCTTAAGTCACATTTTTCATTTTTGGGAATTATTTAAGATCTTAAGTCATATCTTTTTAAACTTTTGAATAATACATTTGACTTTAGAAAATATTGAAATAGGATTAATTTTAAACATTACTATCATAGTTCTATGTTAAAAATTAATGTTTCTAGCCTGGTATGAAGGAATTAAATTCTATAATGATCAAAAACTAATTTTAGACTTAAGATCTGACTACCAAACGGTAAAGAATTGTTCTTTTTGTTTAAAAAAAATCACCTTATTATTCTTATATATTTTTCATTTATATTTATTTTATTTCATTTCTTGTTATTTTGTTTATTATTTTTGTCAATTTCGTTAGTTTTATCTGTTTATTTGATTATTTTTTGTTTTGCACCATTTTTTGATTACTTACTTTTTGAACATATTTAGTTTTAAGTTGTTTTTCTTTCTTACATATCTTAATTATTTTGTTATTTTTGTATATTTTTCACTTGTATTTTTTTCTTGTTTATTTTGTATATTTGTTTATATTGTGCAATAATTAATTTTAGTTTCGACTATTATTCTATAGTTTTTAAAATTTATTTTGTAATTTTTGAAAATATATCGTTCTTTTTGCTTATTTGCCGTTTAGTTTTTGCTGTTTTTTGGTTAATAACAGTTCTTTGTTTATTGTTTGTTTTTTTAAAGTATTTTTTTATTTATTCTTTTATTTATTTTTTTGTTTAATTTGTTATTTAACCAATCTTGTTTTTATTTAATTTGTTTAATTTTTATTTACTTTACTTTATATTAAATAAATTATATTTATATAATAAATATAGTTTCCTGTTACCCCGGAACTGTATTGTTAAAATATCTTTGTTAATTATTTGTTCTTGTTGGTTGTTTAATTTGACTGTTTTTATTTATTTTATATTTGCTTACTATTTATTTTGTTTATTATTTTTTTAAAATTTATTTTTTTTGTATTTATTCTTTTTTATTTTGTTTACTTATTGTTTTTTTTATTGTTTATTTAATTGTTTTTCTGTTTTCTCATATTCTATTTATTCATGGTTTATTTTTATTTACTTTGCACTTTCAAATAGTTTTGGGTATTTCATTTTTTTTCTTTTATTTTTATTTATTTTGTAGTTTTTGTTTATTTCCCGTTTAATGTAGTTTGTTTCTTATATTTTATTTTTTAAATAAATACATTTGTTTTATAAATTGAAAATGAACCTTTTTTAATGTTTCTTTGTTTGTTTGTTTTATTTTAAGTTATTTTTGTTGTTTTAGTTTAGTTTTATTTATTCTCAGTTTATTTAGACATATTTTAATTCGTTTTTAATGTATTTTATATTTATTATTGTTTTCAATTTTATGTTTTGTTTTATTTTGGCGAGTTTTTTTATTTTATATTTTATTATTTATTGCTTTGCATGAGGTCTGTGTGAAACAAATTATCAATTAGCGCTTGCGCAGTTACTGCGGTTCATCATTTTTCTTTTAATATTTTGCTTTTATATTAGAGATTGAAAACGAAAAAATCTATTACAATTTTTATTATAGTTTATGTATTAATGAGTTAGAGCTTGTTTATCCTGACAACAGATATGCAAAGAATACGTGCGGTGCGGACTTAAATATTTAACACCGTAATGAATAACAATACCTCGGGCATAACTTAACCTTGATGTACACCAGTGTTTTACATAAGTAACGTATACGCAAGAGAAAATAAATTAACTGAATAGGTTAATATTCTTCTGGAAAAGTATTGTTCAATTATATATGAATAATATTGTTAAACTGTTTATTTTATAGAATAGTAATAATTGCTATGTTTTTAGTATTATTTATTATAAATTGCTCGAATCGCGCAGAACATACGTTAAGTACAGTAATTATAGATTACCTCATTCGACGTTTGAAAAATAATGTGTCAAATGTTGCTTTTCACAATATTTTATGTTTAAGGTCGAAAGCAAAGTTCATTATCAGTGAAAAGGAATTTTTCTGCGTTTGATAATGCCGCATTTTGCGTGCATTCTCTGATAATCTTAGATTTCATTGAATAACTCTGGAAATTGTTAAAACATTTTCTGAAAAATATATTCTAGTAGCTTATAACAATTTTATTTTTAATTATATTATAAGACGATATTGTTTTCACCAGATAAGCGTATAATTGCATTATATCGAAACGAAAATCGAGTTATTAAGAGTATGTCGGTCGATATTCATTAGCGTTGGATGAAAACCGCCATTACCTCTATTACATTTACGCGGGCCACGGTTTGAACACAATAAAATATTAACAAAAATGACAATATTAACAGTCGTTAATGTCGTTAGATACATAAAATAGCTTACTCCGAACTTTTAACATTACAAATAATAAGGAATGTGCTGTGCACTGAACAAAGCAATATTATTATTATTTAAACTACTATTTAAATAGAAAACAGTTCTATTTTTATTTTGCCGTACCGATCTTACGATAAGTTTAAAGTATTTAATTCAACTAATTTAGCACAAATACAATAGCTCTGTAAATAAATTATTTCCAAAGTTTTACAATCTTTTGATAAGTTTAAAAAAAATCAAATATTTTCATACAGACCTGTATTAAGTAATAATTTCTACAAAAATTAAAACAAATATTAAGAAAGACAGTATTATTAATTTTTATTCAAATTTAAATATTGTCAACCGATTGTCTTTGGCTCTTCCTGAATTAGTATATACTTGCCAAAATGAACTGTGAGCTGCACGTTGTATGCTTTGCATTCGCATAGCAGGTGCTGTGGAGTTTTTTTCAATCTTCAACCATAGTGATTCTTCTTGTATACTCAGTGCTTGTTAAGACCACAGTTTCCGGTAATCAGTCTTGTAATCGTTTGCAGTTTGATTTGACTTATATACGATACTTTCTTTTGAGTATTTTGTATTGGTTCTGTTTGGAATAACTTGGAGTGATTCATTCCTTGGCAGCTTTTCCACAGGTTGTAGTGTTCTCTTACAAGTGTACTTGGGATTATTCCTTTTGTGGTTTTATGTGGGATCCCGAAAATGGGTTTGGTTCAATAACTGTTCTATTTTGGGTTGCTGATTGCCCTTACGGTTTTTCTATGTCTTGGTCTTTTGGACCATTTATACTTTGTTGTTTGTGGCCAGTGCCTACAAATCTAAGAAGTTGCAATGATTTCAAAGCTTGATTCGCCAAAAATATTAACTAACTGGCTTCTAATTTACAATTACATTACTTGCAGTCATTAAGCCTGTAATTCTACTTGGCTGTTAGACATGTTAGTAATGGGTCTATTCAATTAAACTTTAGACTCTATTATGTTCTTGGTACATCACTCGAAGGCGACCACTTCCGCTTGGAAAACAGAGGCATATTTTTGCAGTGATAGCGTATCTGCTTCCCCGATGATTAAATTCATATAATCCAGTTTTTTTTGTGACTAATCTTTCATGAATTTTGATCTCATCATTAGAATTTTTCTTTATACAAAACATCTGTTATACTCGGTATGTGTGTCTCAATATTAGAAACGTGTTTATTTATTTGATATATGTACACTGTTTGCTTTGGCTTGGCCATCACGACTTGGTGAGTTGGCGGTAGTACGAGTAGTACTTCCCACAGAAGCGTCTGTGGGCGTCGTTCTCATCGCTCCCGATACCAGCAATCACGCCATCCTGTGTGTTTAAAGTCTAGCTTAGTAGCTGTGCGAGTGCAGCCACTGAACAACGAGCCTGCCATAGTGAGCTGGAGCACCGCTAAGTTGAAACCACGTTTGTTGGCCATCGAGATGTAGAGTATTTTCATTTTTTTTAAGTTTTTCAAGAACATTGAGATAGCGTGCTGGATTTAGCCTATACGGTAAAGCTTCTAATTTGAGGAGTCCTCCGTTCGAAGTATCAGCCAAAGTGTTCACGCTAAAACGCAATTGCCTATCAACAAATGCCGATGATTCCATAAGTGGTAATGGGTACTGTTAATATTATTTCTATTAAATTGAGTTTTATCAGTTCATAATATTTTCCTTAAAAAATACGGCTCCACGACAACTCTTTCCAACAATCAAGTTGAAAACTCTACACGCCGGCTGCAACTCTCCGATTGTAATGCATGGACGTGATTAATGTGAACGGGATGTAACTACTCACGGTTTAGTGTTTACCATACAAAGTTTTAAGAAAGACTAAACTTCAGTACTCAGTGTGTAGTTATTCAATACTGCATCAATTGCATTTATTTCTCCTTAGACAATATTTTTGTTAGCATTACTACCTCAATTATTACGTGGAACAACAAGTGAATCAGTTTCCCAGTCGCTAAAAAGTATGGCCAAAAACTCTATGGGATGGTTGAGATGTATCTTTGGCAATACTCTTTAGACGCTTGAAAATTAGCACCATCACAGTACCTATACACATACATAGAATTTGCATATTCAGCTGCACTAAACTTATTCAAATTTAGCCAAGTCTAACTTTTTGCCAAATTATGTTGTTTAAATGTAACAAACGACAATTGCAAATGAGAAGCATTTGTAAGTTATGATTATTTCAAAGAAATACCAATTTTTCTATTTATTTACTAGATTACTACCAATATATCAGTAGGTATTGACTTTAGACATATTTTTGTATAAAGAAATATATATATGCATTTTATAAGTAATAAAATATACAGGGCCTTTTATTTTACATAACGTTACTTCCGGTTAAACCGCTCAAAATATTTTTTCGAATAAATAACTATTAAGTGCCCTATGCCAAAACATCAAAAAAAAACTATTAAGTAATAAAGCAAAGAAAGATTAAGAAAATATTGCGTTGTTATTCAAAATAATCGAGATATAGCTTTGGTCGATTTAAAGAAACACACTGCGTATATAGATGACCTATGACCATATAACATTTTTAACTCAAGAGTACGTCCCAAATAAGGTGGCTAAGTTCATTAGAATTTTTAACAATATTTTGTCTAAAGATAACATATATACGCGAAGTAGAGAACTACGTTTGTAAGATACACGGTATAAAAAAAGTGAAAATAAAAAACATTTAAAAAAATATTTTAATATAATCAATCCAATTAACTAAATATAAGACAAATAACGATTAAAAAAAAGAACAAGAATAAAAAAATGATGAATTGAAGAATTCATTAAAAATAAATGATAATTACCCGAAGTAAGCAAAGAATAAGTAAAACAAAAGTAAAATGCTTGAAAAATAATTAAAAATATCAATTACTAAATTAAAAATATTAAAATTTAATTGCAAATGAAATATAAATGAATATTGAAAAAACAATGAAATAATATAAAAGTCAAAATTAAACGAAATAATAAATGATAAAAATGCATTGTTATTTTCTTTATTTTTATTCGAATAAAATAAAGTAAATAAATTGAAAAATAAACTAAATTTTTGACAACACAAAATTGACAATATAAACAAAAATGAAAATATAAACGAAAAATGAGCGAAAGTAAAATAAACAAACGTAATAAACAAAAAATAAACGAAGAGTAAATAAAATATAAAAGAAATGAATGAAAAATTATCGAAATAGATAAAAGATGAGTTTTTGGATAAATGTACGAATAACCAAATAATAAAAATAAATAATAACTTTTGCAAATACATCGAAACTTATAAATCTTAGAAATAATATTTTTTTCAAACAATATAAACAAATATGGAAATATAAATGAAAAATGAGCGAAAGTAAATTAAACAAACGGAATGAAAAATAAACTAAGAATAAATAAAATTTAAAAGAAGGTAATGAAAATTTATGGAAATAGATAAAAATGAATTTTTGAATACATGTACGAATATAATCAAATAATAAAAATAAAGAATAACTTTTGCAAATACATGGAAACATAAAAAATCTTCGAATTAATAATTTTTTTCAAACAATCATAGCATAATTTTTTTTCTAATTTGTATAATTAAGTTTAACAATACTTAATTTTTTTCATTAGTATTTATTTTATGTAATGACAATTTAAAATAAGTACTAAAATAAAGAACATAGATATGTAAAAACAAATTGTAAAAACAGTTTTAAATGTGAAGGCATTGCATAAACACGCATAAATTATCCGTTAAAACACTAAATGTTTGCAAAGTATTTTAATACGAGTATCAGACCTTGAAACGTAAGTTTTTAGATAAACGGATTACGGTTTTTTTATTAAATACGTTCATATCGTAGAAAATGTTTGATAATTTTTTATGTGATTATGAATCAAATAATAATTTACATAAAAGTAGACATAATATGAGTATTTATTCATTTTATCACGAAGCATTTACGTAATAGTGTTTAGTTCCGTGCATTATTGCCAATTCTTGCTATTATATATATATATATATATATATATATATATATATATATATATCATTTAGTTAGAGTTTCAATACTCCACCCCATAGAAAATAATATAATAAAACAAATCATGTAAGTTCGTGGTCGACCAAGCTGTCTAAGCTATTAAATATTTTTTTTAAATTAAACAGAAAAACAAACATAAAAACATCACAAAAATTAAATAAATATATTTAAAACAGTAATGCAAAACAAAGTTTATATCTAAATTGAAAATATATAATAAAATTATGAAATATTTTCTTTAATAAAAAAATATGTAAGAAATTTGAAGAAAATTTTTACTCTTTTGAATGTTTTAATTTTTTTAAGTAGTAAAGTATTAAAATAAATGTTTTTAAAACTTTTGTAAAAACTACATTGTTTTTTTAACCTTTCTTTACATTACAGAAATGGAAAAGAAATGTACAAATTTTTATATTGCCGAGAAATTTTTTAATAATAATAATAATTTATTAATGCAAATACCACAAGGTTTATATAAGTCGTTCAGATCATTTTAATTTAACGGTCGTTTAAAAGACAAAGACAAAATATTAAAATTAAAATAATAAAATTAAATAAAGTAAATTTATACAATGTTCTTAATAAAAAAAATGGCAAACATTTTGCGTAATTTGTGTAATAGGCCGAAAGAAGTTATAACTTTATTGGTGGTTTTAAAATTTACTCATCGGATTACAAAATTAGGTTAGGCTAGGTTGTGCCTTCTCGAAGTGTTAAGAATATTTAATGTCGTTTGGTCAAAGTTCCATAAGTTTGTGAAGAACTTGGTCGTTGTTTTGTCTTAGGTTACAAACACGTAGGAAGATTGTCGCTGCTGTCAACAAGCGAGCGATTTGTAAATAAGGTTGTCACAAGCAACATTATTTGGTAATGTATAGTGGCAGGAGAGATTAGCCTAATACTTTACTTTTTTATACGCAGTGCGTTGTACGCTTCAGATGATAGGTGTTAAGTGACAGTTTTGATATTTGTGTATAATTACATTTGATATTTTATGCTTTTGTTAGTATTCAAATTTAGTCGAATTAATTATTTGCCGAAGCTATTATTCGAGCGTAGTAGCATTTTGAGACAGACGTCCAGTTTGCGTCTCGCCGCGCCGTGACTTTCAGCATACGAGCACTGCTACAATATTTTAAAAATTGGAAAGATTTTCTTAAAGCAATCGCGACCGTGTGACGTCCACGATTATCTCTAGACTAAATAACATTATGTTGGAGATACTACCAATTTTCATTATATTATTTATCTTTAATAATAAAATAAAATTGAATTGAGCAAGATATTTCTTACAGTGATGACGAAGTATTGATAAATCAATTGTTCATGTCTCTATGATCATGAAAAGAAAAACTATCACGGGATGTTTTTTATCTTATGGTTTTTTATTTATTAGTATTATTATCTTTAAAACATGCAACGGTAACGGCTGGCCGTCACTGCCAAACGCACGGCGGGATGCGAACGCTGTCTTAACGAAATCCTACCTTTAGTTAGTTGCAGGTAGATTTTGTACTCATTAGCAGTGCTTTTGTCTTAGTTTTTATGTTTTAGTGTGTATTGGTCGTGATTCGGCATTGCTCTTTTAAATTTGTTGTTGTAAAGGTCTTCACTATGAATCTTGATGTAAGCGATGCGATTAAGGTGGGAATGATGACTACACAGACGTATGAATTAATTATTGTCAACTATCTCTAGCACTAGACGTAGCTTCTGGGGCTTCCGTTATATATTGTGATATGCAAAAATGCATAACGGCTGCAAATAACACATGTGCATATATAAATTACACATAGTTATGGGCACGAGCATTCTCGGCGGCGATTTCTTAAGGATTGTTCTTATTAGGTCACTACAGTAGTGTGTAGTGAGTGACTTACTTACCACTAAATGAATTAGTAACAGGAAAATGTTTAGTCGCTAGTGATATCTTCGCTCTACTAATATACTCGACTAAACCAACGCGTTTGGATCCATAATAATGGACGGTTTATGCCAACTTAGAAATCATGATCTAACGACTTTTTGAAAACAATGGGAATTGCCGATTGTTTTTAAAGTGCACGATGTAGCATATATTTTGGTTACAAACAATGATCAGGTTAATACATTCTTCTTCTCAATCTTTTATTGTCGTCTATAGCCGCCTTCGTATTTTTTCAATCTTGATTTATAATGGGTGTTTTTAAGAGGTATACAACAAGTGAAATAAATGTTTTTAGTTATATTTTAAAGATAATTTTGTGCTTAAATATGATTATATTCTGCATATGGGCATCGTGGCTGTCACAAATAATTAGCAACCCTAAAGTCCAATTTTTGACCACTTTTTGAAGTAAGCTGACTTCCGAATTGACAATTGTTGCTAATTTATTGTCATCAATCGTATTACATTTTCTGCGACATTTGCGCTAACCAAATGTTTAGTTTAATAAATTAATTGTGGCGAAAACTGTGTAGCATATGATCGATACCAAAGCTTTTCTAAATTAATGACATTTAATTTTTGAAATGAAAAAATTACTAATTAGTCATAAACTCCAATTGCTGTGCAAAATGACAGGTCTCATTTGGTTCTTCATCATCAGCAATAGCTTTTTTGGTACTTTGGTAAAGTGTCGACATTTCTGCGGATGGATATTATCAAATAGACTACGGATTGCGAAAAAGAACTATAGTTATTATTATTAATTAGTTGCTCAGATGAGCGACCGTAAAATTAAAGTAGCGCACGATAAATTTGGCAAACTGAACCATGATTTTTAAATTAATTTAAGAACAAATTAACTGTTGCTGGAAAAAGTGTTGCCAATATGCTATTTGCTTTCATCCATGCTTTGTCCTGGATAAAAACTAAACTAAACTAAAGAGCTAAAATTCAATATTATCTTCTGCCTTTTCACAATCTTTCGCTTCAACTTAATTGAAAATTATTTTTAAAAGATTGCTGTTAATTTGTCATATATATATATATATATATATATATAATTTTTTTTTAAAACGGATTAATTAATTAAATCAGTACAATTTTCAGTTATATTTTGACTTCTTTTATTAATTTAAATTTTTTTTGCTGAAAATGTAATGCCAAAAATAATTTACTATGTTTCTAGTATAATTTATTTTTCGAATTCATTACTAGAATCATTCAAGTTGTATCATCTATAGAATTTGTAATGAATTCGAAAGAATAAATTGTGATAAAAAACTAATTTTTGATATCCATGTCCAAAACGCGGTACCATTTCATAAGTTACTTTTGATCAGATTATCTAGTTCGGCATCAGTTCGTTTATAGTGAATCATTATTGTACTCATCGTACATTCAAATTGGCAGCTTGATGATAATAGATATTATTAACGTTAACGTCAACCAGATTAAGATCAATCTATAAATAATAAATTTCTGATTAGCAACAAAAAATGATGTTATTGATGATATTACTTTGTTTCAGATTTGGAAGGAATCAATAATATAGGTAAGATATTTTACAATATTAATTATACATCGAACGATTTGTGTTGATAGATAAAAATATTGATATAATTCCTGTTTTTCCGTTACATTAAATAACTTCTAAACTTGTAGTGATAAATGATTCATTTTTAATTATACAACTTCCACAGAGTACGGACATTAAATAATCGATCTATTATTAAATGAATTAATTATTAATAGTAAACAATTTTAAAACGAAACAAACAACAGTTAGTTTAGTAATATATCAGGCTTAGTTAAGTTAAAATATGATATTAAAAATTTTAGGAAATTAATTTGGTCTTATAAAAATTGAATTGCATTTTAATAAATAAAACAACTTTTTGTGTATCTTATCACGAAAAATATTTATTAAACCTGATTAGTTTCGACCAATTACTTGGTCATTATCATACGGTAATTTATTCATGAATGAATGAATGAATATGATGAAATATTGTTACACCTAAAATTCTGCATAGAGAATAGCTATTTTCAAGTTGACAATAAGTTCTTCAAACAAAACGCAGGCCTAGCTATGAGTTCACTTTTAAGTCCCCTCTTAGCAGAATTATTAATGGGCATTTTTAGAAAAAAACCATTTTTAAATCAGACGCTGTAAAACATATCTTCTTTCTTAGCATGTTTTACATGCTGACTGGACGTTTTTCTAAATTTTATAAATAGTATTCACCCCAACATTAAATTTACAGTAGATTCTGAAGCAGACAATAACATAATTTTTTTCGACCTAACATTTTGTGACATCAATAATGCTTTTACTTGTGATATTTTTAGTAAGCCAACTTTTAGGGACGCGATAATTTCTTGACTCTATCCCAATAGTCACAAATTTGCTGCTTATCACTCAATGATACATAGAGCCTTCCATTGAAAGAAAATGCTTTACAAAAAG
Organism: Tachinus sp. AB-2021; assembly: GCA_030264575.1. Taxonomy (NCBI): domain Eukaryota; kingdom Metazoa; phylum Arthropoda; class Insecta; order Coleoptera; family Staphylinidae; genus Tachinus; species Tachinus sp. AB-2021. Next base: position 18,748 of record JARJEC010106701.1, read on the forward strand.
AGCCAAACAAAATTATTTTTATAGATTGTTGCAACGGTTTCCCTTTAAATTTAAGAATTATCACTAAAAAACAGTTCAGCCTCATTATGCAGTCATTCTTTCTAAAAATAATATCTCCAGCTCCCAAAAAATATATCTCTATTTCGTATTTTGGCAATATTTCCGAAAAATTAGGAGGTATTCTAAGTAAATTGAATTATTAAGTACCTTTTAAAAATACCAACAAACTGTTCACCCTATCTTTCAACGCAAAATACAGCACAGCCAAATTAATGAAATCCGGAGTCTATGAGTTAAGTTGTTCCATATTCCATGTGATGCTCGCAATATAGGACAAACTGGAAGAAATTTTGATACAAGGTTTAAAGAACACTACCGGTCTTTTAGACTGTCTCATTCCGACAGCACATTTGCTAATGATTATTTCGAAAATAATCATTTATTTCTCTCCATTGATCTACAAAGAATTTTACATTATTGTAGTAAAAGTAAAAAAATTATTAGAATCAATAGAAATATTTAAAGCTAAGAATAGTCTTTGGTGATGATCAGACCAACATATATCAATCCCACTTATTCAAAATTATTTAAAATTTAATCTTATA
>JARJEC010106728.1:0-10394 GCA_030264575.1 Tachinus sp. AB-2021
GTAAAACAAGTTACCTTGCATGTGTTGTTAAATTTGTTTCTCACTTGTATACATGGTGTAAAAATTGCTTGTCGCACCATATGGGTTTTCATGTTAAATTCTTAATATTCAATTATTGGCTTAAAATATTTTAAAGAAAAAGTGTAAAGTTATTTCTAGTAGAGCAAAAATATTGTATAAAACCATATCATTACTTATTTTTTTACGTTTCATACAAAAAGGAAACCCAAGACATTATAGCTACTATTTTAACAAAAATAGGTGGTGCCTTGGAAAAAAATGAGATTGAACTTATTTTTGCTAAGATGACAGCCAACAACCAAAGATTATTTGTTTCGACACTTCTAAGGCACCTCCTATTTTTGTTAAAATAGTAGTTATAATGTCCTGGGTTTCCTTTTTGTATGAAAAGTAAAAAATAAGTAATTGTATGGTTTTATACAGTATTTCTTTGAAAAAGTCTACTAGAAACATCTTTACATTTTTTCTCTAAAATAATTAGAGGAGCCAATAGTTGAGCATTAATAATTTAACATGGAAATCCATATGGTGCGTCAACAAATTCTACACCCTGTATAAGTAAATAACTACATATATCAAAATAATAAAAATTATACAATCCGATAGTTGACAAAAATTGTACGAGCTTTGCTTTGGAAACGTTAGTTTTAGCTGACCAAATTATACTAATATAAAATTATTAATGTAAGATTAGTTTTGGTAGCGGAAAAACATAATAAGCTACACAGAACGTCGTATGTATATAACATCTTCCTCAAATGTTAAGACGTACTGACATTCCTTGTAACTTAAATAACTATTTACTTATTTATTTTTAGAACTAAAGCAATACTGGGTACATAATTTACCAGATGTTACAAAACAATGCAGTAAAAACACTTTACTGCCCTCATTACTTTTTAAAGACAACGAATATTCACTGAGTGAATTTAAATTAAAAGAATTTGTGCAATTAAAAGCTTCTGATATTGATATATTACCTATTGAAACAGTCAGTGAAGTTTCAATTCAAAGCAATGAAACATCAACTCAATCGAGTAAAAAGGAAGATGTAAATTCATTGGAAATTAAAATTATGAAAATCTTAAAAGATGTAGAAACTAAAAAAGAAATGTATAAAAGTTTACAAGATGAATTTAAAGGTGTGGAAGCAAAATATGCTCAATTATTAAATATTAAGAATACCGAAGAGGAAGAATTAAAAGAAGCTGTTAGTAAACATAATATTAAGTCCAAAACGTTGACTGTTTTATCGAAAGAAGAGAATATGACGAAACTGAAGAGTTTAGTGGAGAACGGTAATGAGAGATTATTGGATTTGGCGAATCAATGGAGTGAAGTCCAAAGTCCTTTGATTGAGCAGTACAAATCATTGCAAAGTAGTCTCAGTCAGCAAGAGGTAATACACATACATTAATCATTTTTATTAATCTAATAATTTAAAATTATAGTTAAAGATTCACGAAGAAAAAGAAAAGCTAACTTCTGTAAAAAATAAAGTGAACCAATTGCAACAAGAAATGATTGATAAAGATCAATTGGAAAAAAGACTTGCTGAAGAGTGCCAAAAAATTAATAAGAATAATAATAGGTAAGTTGAAAAATAGATACAGGAACAAATTATAAACGAAACTATTATATTGGTTGAATAGTTGAAAGAGGAAAAAGGAAACAAGCAGTGATTCTGAATAATTAGCAAAATAGGGCTAAATTAACATTAAAAATTACAGCTTATTATTTGAAAATTTACCAAAAAAACATTTTATAATAAAAAAAAATTGTGTCATATTAAAACGAAAATGTGTTTTATGAAATAAATTATGTTGTACAGAAAATGTACAAAAAAATTTTTATACAAAATGAAATTTATTGGCATAATTTCATTAAAAATAGAAAATTAACGAACAAAATTGTAATATGTGAAAAAAATATCATAAATTGTGTGTAAAAATATAAAAAAATTCGAAATAGTTACAAAATGAAACTAAATAATAAAAAAATGTTGCAAATGTCAAATAGTGGGGATGAATATACAGGCTGGACGAACGGGACCTATTCAGTAAAAATTATAGTAACAATACCATTAAGTAACAACATCGTAACGTTCAAACTCATAATGATTTTGGTAACGATATTTTCGAAAAATCGTATTCAGTAACGCATATGTCTTTACAAATTTCAATAACGATTTGAGGTATTTTCCAGCTCCTTAAAACTCAAAACAAATGTGATGTATCGGCTGTCAGCATGTAATTAGATGATAAAATTTAAAGATTGTTTACATCCTTATTTCAGTGACATATGTCATACATAAGGTTATCGAACAAAATTCGTATTCAGTAACTCATGCGATAAGGATTTTGATTGTTAAATTAAAGATATGTCTTTATAAATTAATGACCACCTCAAATGTGATAGTTAACTATTAATGACAGTACCTTACTTTTCAACAAATAAGTTAAAATGAATAAGATTTTATTAGAAGCAGCAAACAAGCAGATATTTTATTTATTTATTTATTTATTAAAATATATAATATATATGCCGACAGCAAAGACGTCACATTTGTTTTGATATTAAGAAGCTCCCAAAATCCTTACCAAGTTAGGTTAAAGGTTTTACTTCTACTGTGTGTTCCATGCACATTCACAATTTTTTTCAATTGTGGACATTAGATGCCACTATTTAACATTTCTTAAGATACTGGTTTGTTGAGATTTTGGTAAAATTGCACGAAGATAAGTCAATGTATAAGGCAAAAACATAATTCTATATATTTTTCTAAGTTAAAACCAACCATACAACACTGATCGATAGTAGGAGATGTATGTGATGCATGTTGTTAAATTAGTTTAGAGATGTGTATAATTTTATAACCAGAAAAACTGATATTTAGTTTGTTACTATAAGCCCAAGTTCAGAACCAGTTTCTGAACCAGTTCGAGAATGAAGTTTTGTGTTCCAATAGAACTCTGACTAATTACAAACTAAAAGTTTGTTGATATCCACCCACTGTTTGAGACAAGTCAAATCTTTTAAAGAAAAATAATTTGTTTTTTTTTTAGATCAAGCTATACAAGGAGAATTCTCGAAATTATTGCGAATATTAAAAAACAAGATGGAGAAATAGGAAAGATACTGAAAGATACCAAAGCAGTCCAAAAAGAAATTAACCAACTTACTGGTCAATTAGATAGGTCTTTTACATTATCTGATGCACTAATTTTTAAAGTAAGTATTTTCGAATTTTTGATTTTTCTTTCTCAATATTTTTATGAACAAAACTCCAGTTCTAAACTAAAACAAGTCGAATTTGTTAAATAACTAATGTCAACTACGAAAATACAAAGAGTGCTCAACTCTTGGGGCAGTGTTTTCATAAGTAGTCAAAATTGCAACCCACCTAAAGCGTCATTTAGACGTGCCTTCAAGTTTCAATGATACGTATCTGCAAACAACTTACAGATAACAAGATTGTAACCTACACTGTTCATTTTGTACGCGTACATGTATAAAAATAATATTTAAAACAAACTTGTTTGAGCGTCCTTTAGACGTGCCTTCAAGTTTGAATGATTTGTTTGTGCAAACAACTTTCAGATTCAAGTTTGTAACATCCACTGTACATCTTGTAGGCATACATGTATATAAATAAAATTTAAACAAACTTGTTTGAGTGTCGTAACGACGTGACTTTTCAAGTATTTAACGTACAAATTTGGATACAAATTAGTACCTTTTAGGCATGTGACTACAAATTTGTGTGCAGATAATTTGATTAAATTTGTGCAATTATGAGTGCACGTATGGAGAGCCAACATGCAATAGTGAACAAATGCTCACGCTGAATTCATAAAAGCTTTAACGCAATTGAGTTTAGTCACTGGACAGTATCTCTAACTCTTTCAATATGTCGCGAAAAAATGTGCTGAATTATCACAGAAAGTGATATAAAATGAAACAAACAAAAATACAACATATTGTAGTACTTCATACAATCATGATGCTACAATGTAGCGATGATTCATGTTTGTACAAACAAATATTAGAAACTATGTATGTCAAACTTGTGTTAGCATCTAGTTTGAATACAAGTTTTTATATAATTTTGAGTGTGCAAACAAATTACACCAACCTGAAGGCACGGCTAAGGGCGCTTAAAAGAAATATCAAAGTTTTTTGACCCACCTAATGTAATAAAAACTTGAAACATGAACAAAAAAGCATTATTACTGCTGAATTTTCTTGGACTATCAGTTTCAGGGCTCAATCAATGTTTGAAACACTGCTGTAGGGACCTATTGTCCCAAGCCATATAGCGCCTAAATATACATATATCTAAATCTGAGATTTCAGTACTCTATGATATTGTGAAAGTCTTCTACAATAATTATGTGAGAGGAACAGAACATGTTGATCAGATGATTTTTCACTGTGTTTCTATTAAGTATTTTAGTACAGTATTTATACTCAACACATTACAGGGACATAAATGACCCACTGTTCTACACTGGAACCTAAATGTCCCACTGCTCTACTCTATTGGGATATATCAGGCTTTTAGAATCAAAAACCGATATATCACATGTGTTCAATTTGAATATTTCGCTAAAAAGTATCATACATTTCTATAAAAATATAAATAATCTGTTGCCAGAATTTTTTTTTCATATTTATCATTTATTTACAAAAGAAAACTGTAGAATTAATTAATTTAAAATATGACATGTTCGATTTTATTAAAATAATTAATTATTATATCTGCAAGTTTTTCTATTTTTTATATGATATAAAATGAAATGCCAAGTTAATTTTTACTAAAATAAAAAAATATATAAGTCGCATTGAAAGGGTTAACACAAAATCTAACCGCACTGTTTGAATCATAATTGAAGCAACAAAATTTATTCTCAATACCTTATTGGTCATGATATTTGTTATTTGGCAATTATGTCTTGATTTATTGACGTGATAATAGTTTATTCAATTAACACTTCAGAGAACATTATTTTTAATTATTTGTGTATTTTGGCAAAAGCTCTCTTATGCTTTCTAGTACCTTTAACTTAAAGTCTATGAAAGGTCAGTATAACATCGTCTAGTTCCTAGAGTACTTGGTTTAAGACGTATTGACTTTTTCGTTCTGAGACACCGATGTTATAATTTATACATTTATAAAAAGGTAGCTTGTACTTTAATTTATATAACAGTTTTGTGATAATGAAAGAAGATAAAAAAAATTGTGTAGGCTGACGTGACTTTTTGATGAGATAACAATTAATTTTGAAGTAGATATAGAAGATTATGACAACAAAAAAGATTTTGTAAGATATTGAAAGATGCATCATGATGATATTTGGGCTTCTGCAGAAAAACAAAAAAACTTATATAATAAATAATGTAACTCTGTTGCATTAAAAATTTCGTTTGGCTACCTGTACTGTAAGTTTATTTTACTTCTTTTTTTAAAGTTTGTTTTGCAAATAAATTTAATTTTTATAAATTTTATTGCATATGGTAATCCTCAAACTTAAAATACTATAAAAAATTTAGCAAAATATTAAAATTTATTTGTAATAGTTTCCGTATTAAATTAAATTTAAAATTCAGTGAATTAGTATAAATAATATTTTTTGGTTTTTCTTTTAAAGCAAATGATTGTTCAAATATTTTAGTTAAACTACTTAATTAAAATTCAAAAATTAGATTTTATTAATATGAAACAAAACACGATCCACTTCCAAACAACGGATTCTTTTATGGTGGACAGCCCTGTATATGTATATTTTTTTTAGAATACAGTGTTGTTTAGAATACGTTATTTTTTGTTTTCTAATATGGTCAATTCTATAATGCAACAATCAAGTTGAAAATACGTAACATCATTAAATACTTCATTTAACTGTAGTAGTCGTATAATAGTTATTTTAAAAATATGTATTACATTTAGCAAAAACCGGTATGCATTTCAAAAAGTTACAAAAACTTTAAACATCATTAGGCAAAATACATTTCAGAATTGTTGTTTTAGAACTGGAGGTCAATATGTTTTTTTTAAACATTAAACTGTTGTAAAATTTATTCTGGTTTATCTACTAAAATGTGTATTTAAAAATATACAGCAAAAAAATATGTACTTCTCATAGCAACAGTGTCATAATTATATATAAATGCAAATCGGCACCATTTCTCAAAATTAGAAAAAATACTTTACAAAGTATTATAAGGATATTAAATATAAACACTGGTTAAAATGAACACATATTTCTATTACTCCCTGTATATTTCAAAAATATTTTTTTGTTTATTTACCTTTTTTAGGATGCAAAATATGAAGAAGTATCAAGAAAAGCATATAAATTATTAGCAACACTGCATTTTGATTGTGAATCAATAATACAATCAGTCACAGATCTAGGATCAATCGAACGTGAATCCAGAAATCTGCAAGACCAAATTGATGCTGAATTGGATAAAGATATGATGTCAAAATTAGATCGTGTTAATGCTGACATAGAGGAATTAAGAAAAGAGCAAACAAATTCACAAAAAAACTGATTATATTAACCATTCCAGTTTTTATAATATGTATCATTAATAAATTTGTATTTGCAATAATAATTTTAATACGTTATAAAATCTATTTCTTATTTGAAATTTCAGGTGGAACATATCCTTCATCGATTGTCCTAGGCTTGAGCTTTTTACCAAACCACCTTTTGGGATAATAAATTTGTTTAGCTTCGATATCCAATTCAATTTGTTCCTCATTTTCAAAGAACCATAATTTTTCTTCCCTAGATTTTAATTGTTCCTGTGTGGTTTCAATATTTTTAATTCGTTTCGCTATTAATATCCGTTCTTTTTGTCTATCAATTGCTTCTTTGCGCTCTTTTTCCCAACTTGCATAAATTTCACATTGTGAAGCTACATCTTTTTCAGCTAAGCTTCGCTCGGCATCTTTAACAAGAGTTTCTAACAATTTATTAACATCTGCCGATTCTGTTTGCAATTTTTCAACTTCTGCTTTTGTAGGATTATCCTCGGGTAATAAAAGCAAGACTTCTTTGATTAATTTATCACTGCCAACTTGTTTAATTACCTCAATGGCTTTTTCATGCTTTCCATACAAACCCAACCCAAGTATGTGCAAAGATTTTTCTAAACCATTTTTACAATCTTTTGTTAATGCGGCTATGGTTTTACCCACAATTTTATTAGGTTCAGTTAAATCAAAATGGTCATCGTTATATGGATTTCTTAAATATTTAACACGTATTTTAACTTCTTCCTCGGGTTCTTCAAGTTTTACAGGTTCTGGCCACCCATTTGGATTTAATAAAAAGTTGTAACAATGCAACAATCCCAAACTTGCATATAATTTATGATCAACTTCCTCTTGTAACATTAATTGACTAGCAACACGTGCTCCTGAAGTATAATCTTTGGATTTATAAAATTTATCCATCAATAAATTTGCTGTATAATAATCTAGAAAGATCCCGTAATTTAACCGATCATCCAGTGCATTTAATAGTTCATCTTTTTTGTCAGAATCAAGTAAACATCTAATTACAGCATGTGAAGTTGAATTTAATGTGTTTGAAGTGTCCGCACTTAATCTTAATTTATGAGTTAAATCCATTAATTCATCAATATACACATCTTCATTGGTTGCATTAGCAAACAAATCTACATCTACAGCACTGATTAATCCAGTTCTTTGATGTCTTTGATCCAATTCATGATATAGTTCATCCAAATTGATTTTACTCAAAAGAGGATTATTTAATCGATTGCTCCATACCTCATTGCAGTAATATGCTTGAGATAAAAATGTTCGTTTTATAATTGTAGCAGTAGATCCGTTTCTCAACGACGGTTTTAATACATTTAACACTTTCAACATTTTTATATTAATATTTTGTCTTAAGCATTTATAACCTTACAACTTAAGGTGAATAAAATCAGTGTTGCCAAAATAATATACATGTCTTGTCCGTTTAAACTACTTTCTATGTATCGAATATACAATCAATTATGTTGCCAAATAAAACTTAAGGATACAATTTTTGCTAAGACTAGTGATTTACTGCAAATCTTAATAAAATTTGAAATAATTATAACATGCAATAAAAGTAAATAATTTTTTTTTCTGGTTGATTTATGTATTAATATTTTTAATCTGATATTTACTCCATGTTTGGTGATATTTGTGATTAAAAAATAACGTCATATGTCAAATATATGACGTGTATAGTCGTAATTTTTACTCAAAGAAATGACGTCAAATCGACGTATTTTATGAATAATTTTTTAAGACATCATATTTCCGAAGTCGTATTGACACAAGGTTATCAAATCTGTTTAAGCAGGTTGCCCGAATTTCATTATTTCTTAACTTGTCGATTTATGTGTGAACCTATTAATTGAGCGGGGACAATTCGTGAGTCACGGTCACGGAAATACAGTGTGACAACTGTATCAGAAATTAACCTTTTGTTTTGTGTCAACATAATAAACTAAATTTGGTAGAAAAAAACATTACTCTAGGAAATTCGCTAGATCTAAAATTTTGCCTCTAAATGTGGTGTTGGCACACCTATTTTAATGCTCATGTATTACAGAAATCAAATCGAAAATAAGTTTTATAAAATCTTTAATTAAAGTGCTATTGATAGATGTTACCCAGCCACCAGAGTCGCGTCTAATCATGTATTTTTTTGGTAATTTTTGTCAGTATAACGTCGTACGACTAATAAATGACGAGTAATATATGTCATTTTTAGTCAAACAAATGACGTCTCTTTTTTGACGTCAAAATGACGTTATTTTTTGTATAGTTTTTAAGACGTCATATTGTCATAAGTTTCACGTTGAACTACGCCGTGCACCGCGATAGTGCGGTGAGATATATATATATATATATATATATATATATATATATATATAAGAGATATTAGCTTCTGCCATTACTATCTTGTGCACATGTCACCACACAATCACAATTCATTCGTTTTTGCCAAAACTAACCTTCATTGTTGGTAGGCATGTGCATTGTGGATAAGTATAGTGATACAAGCAATATTGCTATTGTTATCAGTAGCTAGCCAAAAAATTATGTTAAGATGATATTCAGTGCCAGTTTTAAGTGGAATTAGTTAAAGAGAAAAGATGTCGACCTGAATATTTATCATGATGCAGCAGATAAATAAGTCAGTTACTGTAAAAAGTAAACGTCATCTAAAGAAGTATTTATAATTAATGGTGATTAATTGTAAACACTTTATTGGTTGAAAGTTTTGATAAAAGTTTATTAAAAAGATACCAACACAACTATTCTACGTCAATAACTGACGTCATACTTACGTCATTAAGTTACGTCAATTTTATGTTTCTAGGTGACGTCCTTGACATATTTTTGTCTTTTTGTATTCACATTTATGTCATGTTTTAATACATAATGCCGTAAACAATAACCAAAAAAATAAGGTGAATATGACGTGTTTTTGATGGTTGGGTATATTGTTGTTATATTATTCTTATTGTTAGTGTTATTGTTATGGTTTTAATGTTGTTTTGCATATGATTCTAGATTCCAACAACGTTATAACACTCTGCGCATGCGTTAAAATCTAGACAACCTGTATAAAATTGATAACCTTGGTATTGCGGTAAGTTATACAGCTGACCACAATTGACTTGTCCTAAAGTTAAAATCTCGCACAGAAAAAGCGCGGTGGAGAGGGTAGCGTGTATACTCCGAAACAAAGTTTCGAAAGATTTTTAGTCCTCACTCTTAACTCGATGCGTTCACATTTCTCAAGAACGAAATGTGTTATGCTTATTTTATGCAGATGTATGGGCCGTTAGTAAAGCACAATGGAAAAAGCTGCTATCAGCTGAAATGGACTTTTTTAGACGCAGTTGTGGACGATCAAAATTGAAAAGAATTAGGAATGAGTATATTAGAAGAAAATGAAAGCAGAAACGGTTATAACGGAAAATATAGAAAAACGACAATAAAGTTTGGTTTGGAAACGTGGAAAGGATGCAAAAAATATTATAATGGATACAGCCTGAACTAAGAAAAAAAGAACGTCCTCAAAGAAGTTGGAGGGACGAAGTAACATAAGCCTTGGATAGTAGGAATTTGGAAGAAAATACATGTTACTACAGAAAAAAATAGAAACTGGGGATTGAAGATATATATTAATCCTACGTGATTTAGTTAATCTATATGAGTAGTGTAAGAAAAATTACTTAATTTGTCCAAATGTAGTTTCATTTTATAGAACTAAAACCACTATTGTTAAATGTTAAAAGATATTATATAAATGAGCATAAATTAACCAGCCTACGTGAAGAGAATG
>JARJEC010106733.1:0-17409 GCA_030264575.1 Tachinus sp. AB-2021
ATCAATTAATAAATTTGTAAAAAAATATAAATATATATTTATATTTAGATAAAGTAAATAATTGTAAATATTTATTCCTTCATTTAATCAATTAAACACCTGTTATCTATTCAAATAAATTGACAGGTGTGCAGTATTTTTAAATGCAAATAAAGTTAACAAATCCCAGATGTATCAAAATGTAAACAATAAAACCATAAACAAAAATTATTTATTAATTAACAATCGATTGGAAATAATACAATAAATACTCATCAATTTTATTATGAAAATAATCTAATTCAAATAAAAATAAATTTTCTTCGTTCGCAAAACAGCATATTTAATAAAATTAAAAATAAATCTCTTGAAGTTGCTAATTATGCAAATATTTTCATATTTCTTATTGATTTTACTTTTTATTTATTTTTCGGAATAGAAATATGTGCATCCAATCTACATTTAATCAACATCATAATAATTCAATTAATTAAACTAAATATGAATAATTCAATCAACATCTGTGTTAAGAGAAATAATTATTACACAACTTTTCTTAATTAAAAAGTTTTCCATGACAGCATTTTTTTTAAGAAATACATTGAAATATTATTATTTTATTTGACATAAAATTTCAACAACAAATTCTGGTTTGAAATTCTGTTTAAATTTATGCAAAATACATTATGAAATTTATATATTTTTTAAAGCTTAAAAAAGGTTGTAAATAATTAATTAAATCAACATTAAATGTGAACCGCTAAATACATTAAAATTTATTGATTTAATTGCTTTTATAGTAATATTATTTGCATTAATTTAAGAGACAGCTAAATGTTACTTGCTAACCGATATTTTAAAATTGTAATTTCACACGTGTAATAAGAAACGCATTACACATATGAAAAATGTGTTAACGACAGGATCTATGTTTTCTCTGCTTATTATAAACATAGCTAATTGTAAAATTCCACCATTATGGTTTCATTTCTAAAACGTAATTACTTCTGCAAAAGCAAAACGAAATGTGCATTGAATAGATTGAGACAATTGAAACAAGTCTGAGAAATAACATAAAATGAACTGTTTTTAATAAGATATGACATTTTATATTTAACGCTATGTTAATGTTAAACTTTGACAAATTCAAAATTGTTTTAAAAATTAAAAATAACAAATCAGCATTACAGATGAAATTGAAGACATCGGGGCAACAACACTATTTGCCACAATTGGAATTTATTAAGGAATGCAAATTAAAACTCAAATATTAACATAATCTGAAGTTTTAATTGATGTTTTACACGTTCATTAGATACTCCAATGTACACAGAAGAAACATATATAAAGATTATAATATCTTATTAAGATATTTTTCAAATTATTTCAATTTAAAAATTGCAACTTTTCAAAATTTAAAATGTGGCGAATAGCTTTGTTGATGAACTCTTCAATTGTAAAATTTATATTTTTTGAAATGATATACTAGGACTACGACTTTATCTAAAGATTTTTTTTCATTGATTTAGTAGTAATTTTATCATCGGGCTATAAACATTATGAGTTATGAGTTAATTTATTATAATAAGGTTTTATACACTATTAAATTTAATGTGACACAAAAGTATAATTGCAATTAAGGAGGAACATTATATAATTGTAATGCTTGCAGAAAATAAAATTATAACATCACTAACATTAATCATTGTCACTACGTGGGCAATTTATTACTTAATAAAAAAATTATTTTAAAACTGTAAAAGGTTTCCCAAGAAACAAATTGGGAATTTTAAATATAATAATACATAAAAGCATTTAAAAATTCAGGAAAGCATTGCCCGTTATGAATATATCATCACCATCAATCGGGTTTGCAAATATGCAAGTTGTAAAATAATAAGTTTATTGATACAGGGCCACCTTCTTTTCGCAAGGTTAGAATAATAAATTTTAATGCAATAAAATTTATCAATAAAAAATACAAAGTGCAAATTGCTTATAAATTATTATCTTGAAGAAGTAACACGCATGAGAGAAAGTATACGCATATTAATCGGTTAGTATTTTGTGTCCAACTGATTTCATTTATTTTGATTTATTCAAGTTTGGGATAAATGCTGAATCATTCAGTTTCACTCTTATATTAGGAATAAAATGTGAATAAATCTACCAATTGTTCTCACATTATTATTTATTTTACTTAAATGGGATTATTATTGCTATTTTCTAATTTAATGCACCCATGGAAATAAATGTGAGAAATTTGTCATGAAACTCATCAGTTCAAGCTAAAATTTAATATTCTCAACGAAGCAAATAATATTCACGGTGGCTACAAATTTCCATAAGCAAATTCCTTGCACACGCATATTTAATTAATTATCCTGACTAGGCACTATTAACAGATGAAAAATATTAATAGTTTTTTTTTCTACAGAAAACTGTAATTTATTTTAATAAGTTGCATAATTCCAATAAATTCTGAGTTGCATCTAATGCGTACTCATTAGAACCATCCATAAGGTAATTGCAGCTTTTTAAGTAATGTTATTCAAATTAATTATTAACAGTGCATTAACTCGAATGTATTTTCCCAGATGATATTTTCCATAATTAATTAAACACATTTGGTAACTTATAATTGTGGGAATAATGTGTAGATAGCGCGTATATATTACGAAAGGTGGCCAAAAATGGTTGCAATAAATGTGCAACTATTTTTTATATCAGCCTTGTCACAGAAAAATAATAAAACGTTTACAATAATATAAATTTATAACCTTCAGTACTTTCCTAAAAATTGGAATTGCATTATTTCAGCAGGATGGTTATTATAATGTTATTTATAAAAAAACTATTTAGTAAATACATATATGGTATAAAAATTCATGGCACCCATTATTTGTAACAGTAAAATATTTCGGAAACTGCTGGACTGATTATTTGAATAAAATAGCAATCAAAATTTATGTAACCACTTATCATACGCCAAACTAGCTTATCCTAACAATCTCACAGTCAATTTACATTTAAAGACGGTACATATGGCAATAATTATCATATCATTATTATTATATGCATCCTGAAACTGTCACTAAAACTGGATGATCTTTAAATATGATTTCACCAATTAAGTATTTCTTTTAAATAATCTCCATATTATGTAATTCAATTATAAATTTACTAAAAATTAAGTAAGATGTCTGTTTGACATTTATTGACCATGGTAATATTTTTAAATTTATTTTAATTTAACGTGATATAAACAATAAATCTCTCTCGCTATATAAATATTTTCAGTTTTACATATGCCATGCATGCACACCTGTCATCTGTTCCACACTTTAAATCCTAATAAGAAATCCAAATCCGGTGCACTAGAAAGGACACTCACCGTTACAATTAGATTTGTAAATTCCAATGTAATATCCAATTATTAACACAAAATAAAACTAATCAACTAAAGCACTATTTGTTGTTTTAACAATTCACTCAATGTTTATATTCAACAAAAATAAACGGTATACAATTAAGCGGCAGATACACAGTCCAAAAGCACAACACGAAGGCTTACTACGGAATAAAGTGGAATGGAGAAGAAGAAAGCGTCGACCCGCGAGTTGCCGCGAGACCGCGAGTTCTACTACGTCACGTGGATGTGTATGCGTGTAAAGAGGGGAAATGCTAGGCTGCAACATCATGTCCATCCAGGTTCGAAGACCGGATATCCTAACGCTCAAAAATCAACAATGGATATTGCATCCTCGGCTAAATAATGAATATAATTGTACACACTTTCCTTGAGCCACCGATATCTACATAATAAGCTGATAACTTCATTTATATTCATTATCGATGAGCATCGTGCGCGTAGTCTTTGTTTAAATGCAGGAAATAATGCAACACAATTTGTCCAGCTAATTGAAGTAGTGATCGTTTAAATCATTTTTATCTTTAAAGTAATCAAGTAAAAATTACGTTGCTTAAGGCTTAATAATATTGAAATTCATTTATTCAAACTATAAATAATGACAGCAATTATTTTTATATTTAATTAATTAATCCTTCAATAAAGTGACAATCGCTATAATTTATACGGATTAAGGAAACACGTTTACAAAAAAATCACCGTTAAAAATTAAAAAATTACAATACTTTTTGCTACAACCACATGACTCAATTGGTTATTAATTCATTGCATAATTTGTGCAATATTATGAAAGCGAATTTTATAACAGCTGTTTTAGTTTCTAACTGTATCAAATTTACAAAAATTCATTTCAATTTGCATACAACCCTAAATTTTAACTTGAATGTTACAAAACATATTTAATTATTTTATGTAATGTTTTACGTCTTTCCGTCAAAATTAATGAGAATTAGATGAGTATAAAGACGTGGTTGTCATCACCATCACCATCAACATCTATTTTTTAATTAAAAAAAATGATTTTTTAATAATATTGGGTGCGCAGAAATCTCCGACATTTTAAAGGGTGTATTTAAAAATGAACGAATGAAAGAATTACGAAATACTTTTTATTTCTCAAAGGATAATATAAAAAAGTTATTTTACAACGGTCGATACATTTTTGATACTGTAAGTTGTACTCTTCCCCATGTTCTTTAATTTTTAACAAACAATTAAAAGTCATTCAAAATTATAATGAGTATTAAGGAAGGCATCAGGAAAAATATAAACTAATTTAGTGAATATTAAGA
Source organism: Tachinus sp. AB-2021 (assembly GCA_030264575.1). NCBI lineage: Eukaryota > Metazoa > Arthropoda > Insecta > Coleoptera > Staphylinidae > Tachinus > Tachinus sp. AB-2021. The sequence goes on from JARJEC010106733.1 coordinate 4,702, forward strand.
AATGATTCAATAGGTCTATAAATATTTAAAAACATTAAGAAAATGATACAAAATATTCAAAAAAAATATTACTATTGATTTAACATGAATTGTTATATATGGTCTAGTCTTTGAAACTTATGTATTTCTACTAGTTGTATTATACCGTTTTTTTTGTTTGCTTTTTTATCTTATTATAGACTTAATGTGTTCACATAATTTTACAAAACTTTAATTATCAGTTTTGCCGAGTTTTATGCAATCTTCTTCTTTTATTGTTGTTCAATTCCAAACGTACTTCTTTATCCTTGATAGTTTATATATAGTTACGCTCTAACATCCTGGGCCAGGTATTAAGAGCCAGGTACCCTACAAGTTGGTTCTCAATGCTTACAATGTTTAGCAAAGCCGTTTTTTCTCTGTTGCTTTATAGAATCGTCTATTGTTTGCCGAATAATAAAGTGCATATCATTCTCTTTTTAATCAAATTCTTCATAATAATTATTTTGATATAACAACGTTGTTAAATATCACTATCTGTTCCAGATACTGGAAAAAAGTAAATAAAGTAGAAAAAAATTATCAGAATCACTAAATAAATTTTTATAGGAAAAGAATAAAACACCTGCAAAGTCCAAAATTCTAACACAAGTTTTTTAAACTAAAAAAGAATTTAAAAATTGTTTTTGAAAAATAATTGAAAATCGTTCTCCCATAAAGAAAATTTTTAGTAGCGGAGATTGATGCATAGCTGCATTGTCATAATGGAAAATGATTTTCTTGTGCAAACCAAATATTTTTACAAATTTTTTATCCACTTGATCTAGCCACACTTATTAGTTTTTTTAGTTAAGCCGACTACAATGCGCACAATAAGGAAATAAATCAAGTATAACATTATTTTAGTTATTTAAATAAAGATTCTTTCACTATACAAATTCGTTGTATATTAAACAATATTAACGTATTTAATTTATCAAGAGCATAAGCCACATTGCTTACATCATGGCCACGTGCAGTAACGGTTAGGTTACTGCACGAAGTGGAAAAGGGACAGAATGCGTTTGAATCTGATGATTGTGCAGCAGAGATTAGATTAGATTAGATTAGATAGATTAGATTATAGATTAGAAAAGATTACATTCTACGAAACGAAAATAGCGAAATCAGCAACATTTTAGAATTACAAGTTAATAAATGCTACTGTTGCATGTAGCGTTTTATTAAAATAAATGAGAAAAAAACATTAAATTAAATATTATTTTAAGTTGATGATTTATAATATTTAATTAAGCTATTTGTGAATTTTTTAAGTTGTTTTTAAAAACATTTTCGTTATTATTTTAGATTATATTATGACATAATATATAATCTAAAAGTTTCTGTGTGGCTTATAGCTTTATTTGCATAAATTTTATTATTATTAATTTTAGAATAATGGTGAAAAAGTATTAGAGAATAATACTTTTATGCAAAGAGAATCTAGTAAATCACCTAAAAAAACCAAATGTAAGTCCACCTTACATTTACTACTACAAATTTAGAAGGTAGAACTAAAAATAAAAGGAAATATCGTAGAAATTTAGGACAAGTTACTCAAGTTACAGTAATAAATCTGAATATATACTGGAAAACCGTCAACTAGGTCCAGCTTGCAAATGCAATAAAAAATGCAGGACTATGTTAACAGGGACAAAAGTAAACATTTTAAATTTATTTATGGATATGATACGATTTGCAAAACGCGTATCTAATTAATTCTATTAAAACAAATTTTAAACAAAGTACCTACAAAAATACAAAAAGTCAAGAGACGCGTAGAAAAGTTACAATTGCAGATTATGTTAAAGTCAATGGCAAAGATACTAAAATTTATAAAAATTAATTTCTTTCTGTGCATGGATTACAGACCGGTCTAAAACGAATACAATTGTAAACTTAACAAATAGTTGAAAGCCGCTTGCCACTAAAGAAGGAACAAAAACGATATTATCAAAATAGTGGCAACAAAAATACTAGCCGATATATATATATATTACATAAATTTTAAACCAAAATGCACTTGATGAAATTTGTACTGCGGTCAGGTCTTACATTTGTTTATTTTATTCATTGAAAGAATATTATATTTTGTTTCAAATAACCTTGTTTCAATTAAAAAGTTTAATTTTAATATTCAATAAAGGGTTAAGCTAACGAATTACGCTAAAATTTTGTTGTAAAGAGGGTGCAAGCTACATTTATACATATAAATATTTGGCTATAGCCAAAGATTATGTTTTTTAACTTTACTTTTTAATAACATGAATACTGTATATTTCTATACAGATAAAAATTATTATTAAAGCAATAATATGTTATTAACATATTTTACGATTTAATTCAATATTAAATCTTAAGATTTCTCGGAATGATAGATTTGAGGATTGTAGCCTTCTTTTCCCGAGGTCAACATGAGCGCGCACGGTAGTACTTTTACTATATTCCTTATTTTTAGATTTGCTTTATTGCGACGGAAAGGAATTTTGAAAACCTATATATGATCAAATCCAAAATCAATACTTGACTTGAACCTTGAACCTTCATCATCTTACATACCTGCTTGTTCTAGACCATCGTTTCCCCAATATTACATTAGCAACGTTACAAAATTTTGCGCAATATTTTTTTATTTGGTTTATTGTTTGGCTCTTGGGAAGAAAGTTAATTAGTAACTTTCCCTTAACATCCCACAAAACGCCATAAGTTTTCCAGCTGATTTCATGAAAAATGCTTTTGTTGGCTGGTTGGTCACAGTGATATAATTTTGAACCCAAGTTTTATGTGTTGTGTCAAATTGTAGGATAAAATTGTATATCTTTTGGTTAAACTATCTTAACAAATTCACATTTTTTAAAAGCTTTGATCCATTGTCAATAGCACCTATCTTGCCAACAGCGTTGTCATCTGAAATTCCACAGTTACAAGATATGAAAAGATGTTTCATCTGAGATGGTTATATCTTTAGCAATTTTTGAAACTTTTAGTCGAAGGCGTAAGGCATAATTATATTGAACTTTTTGACAATCTTCTATTCTCTCACGACCATGTTTAAATTCCGCCAAACACTTATGAATAGTTGTAAATAACGGAGTCTGTTAACATATCCTGCATATCTATATAAATTACTGTTGCCTTTTAACTAAGCGCGCGTTTTAGTTTTAACCTTTCTGCACAACTACTAAATCTGGCTATACTTCAACTAAATTAATACTACTTAGCATAACAATGTAAAATTTGATATTTCTGCACAAGAAAGTTGATGTCATATATTGCATATATTTGATTCAAACTAATGCTATCATCTGTAGCTCCAATTTATAATTCAGGCGCACTGGACGTGCGCCTGCGACCAGTTGGCTTGAATTGATTCTGGAACCAGCTCTTGTTATCTGTAGTTCATATTGCAAAATTTTTAAAGTGCTCTCGTATATTTTTAGAAATTTCGGAACTATCGGAAAATACAGAAAGAGATAAAGAAAATAAATAAAATCATAAAGTAACCTAACTTATGAAATTTACAAAAATCTAACCCAACCTCTAGAAAAAGCAGCAATTAAATAGTGACTTCTCAGCTGGTAATACACAACTTATAAATGCCGAAATTCAAAATCATTTGTTATTTAAGATTACCCTAGTCATATAATCGCAAAATTTTTGAAGTCATACTTAATACGTTTTAATATGTTTATTCACATCTACTCTAATCATTTGTTATTTATATGTGTTACGGAGAAATATTACATAGGAGCGCCTAATATGTTAACGGCGATTTCTTTTATTATTTCTTCTTATTTCAAAATTGTAACATCAGTATGAATATTGAAAATCTTTCTTCTTTGTGGCATCAAAGAGCAAAAATTAAGTGGTGAACAATTAAAGAATCATGGCTCACTGTAGTATTAATTGTTTAATTATTTGTCCTTCTGATTCCACAAATTAGAAAGATCTTTAAGATTTATGGATTTATAATCGTTTTAGACGTTAAAAATAACTTTATTTTTATAAGGGTACAATCACGTAGGAAGCTTGTTGCCGCTGACAAGATGCGAGTGACTAGTATATAATTTCAATCAAATACAGGTCTGTAAAGTTTTAAAATTATATTGTACTGCGACAATTATTTCACCACACTGTGGCAACGACAAGCAGATGTATACAGGGAAAACATTTATGTACTCAAAGAATAGATTTTTTGGGGAGGGAGAATAATACGTAAACGGAAAAGTAATTTAACTGCGAACGAATTTAAAAATCGCAAAAATCAAAAATACATAAACTAATATCTGCAAGACTCATACAAATTCAATTACAATGATTCTACTAACGAGGACTATATATTATATATACCGTTTAAGTTTATTTAAGTATTAAATTTTATATTTTTTAAAACAAATTATGAATATTTAGGAATAATTTTAAGGTGTATGGATTTAAAAAATTAACGTATAGCACTGGCTTATTTCATAAACTATAACAATATTTATTTTTTTATGTTTAGCAATAAGTCTAATGAAAAAGAAAGTAGCAGATTACTATTTTACAACTAAAAAAATGTAGCATTTATAAAAAATATCTTAATAGGAATTAATTCCCATAGAATATTTATATAACTAATATTTAATTATTGGTTGAGAATATTTATAAAATATATTTAATGCCAGATGATATTTGTGCAAATTGATTTATGATTGTTAATAAATAATTATGTTAAAAATTATAAGTATAGACCTTATATGTAGAAATATACAATTACAATAATATTCTTTAGAAGCAGATGTCCCATGAATACAACAAATTGATGACTGCTTTTCTATTTTCCATACATGTAAAATAGTTATTAGTAATGATAGCGTCAATAATTTATACCTGATTTAAAGTATTTCATGAAATTCTATATCATTATGTTACGTTAATAAGTCTATTTGAGAACATGCATGTTTTATTTTTATAAAGATATTTATATGCCTGTTCACATTCTCAGATGACAAATTACATAGTTCATGTATGTTTCAAATAGTGCAAAAAAATTTACTTCAAAATCTAAAGATGAGTTATATTTATGTTAATTCAAATAGAAACGTATATTTAAATTTTGAAATAAAATTTATAAAATAGCATAATTGTATAATTTTTTAAATAATACAATAATAGTGATTTTAATAAACATGATATGAGATATGAGATGACCAAATTGTCACATAAAAAAACAAGAATTGAAATTAAAAAAAATTATAAATTTTGTTAGGATCAGAACACTTAACTAGTCAAGTCAAGATGCTTTAGACAAAATAGTTTTATATCATTTCTGACAAAATACATGTATTTTGCAGTAAAAATGTTTTAATGTGTGTATTGAAATTAAATATTTTTAAATTTTAAATTATCTACTATACACCAACAGTTTTATCCTGCTATAAAAATATTTTTATTATTTATTAAAATTTTTATAGCTAAAGGTCATCCATGTAAATGAAAGAAATTGTAAAAATAGTCTTTTATAAAGTTATTCACATAAGTTATAGGTCTCTTAACTTAATTGGTAATAATAATAATTCAAAAAGTAATACGTTACTAAGAACTTTAACAAGATTTGCAATAATACTAAAAAATTAAAAAGCATTTAAACATACAATAGAATATTAAATCATTATTTTTATGCCAGCTTGATTTTCTGATAGGTGTCTAAGTATAAAATAGTTACAATTAACACAATCTTCTTTAGTTTGTCATAATACTTTATTTATATAATAAAAAATAAAGAATTTACAATGATAATACCGGATGATGACCTTATTACAGAAACTATCTGCTTACCAAATGCGCTTTAGTAAATAATTATAATTTATGTCATTAGTGCAAACATTATTAATTAACTACTTCTCTTTATTTGATGTATTATTAAAGTTAACGTATTGGTTGCAATTTGTTCAAACAATAATCATTCGGCTTAACACGTAATGTTTACTTAATATTGTCTGATAAAATAGGAAGTGCAATACACGTCAGGTGTTGCTCGACGAATGATAATAAAGTCGACAATCGTATTTGCATGTATTTGACCCGTACTAATAAATAGCCATACTATTGGATTATGTAATTTAACAATTTGGGGTTATTAAGATCATTTGATCTGTAATTAACCACCAGATTTGCATATATGGTCAGTAGCACTGGCACTTTAAATAATTTAACTTTGCTGCACTCATAATGAAGTTAGATATACAGTTCTTAATTTTAAAAAAATCATCATTAAATTGCATAATTTATTATTTAACTAAATTGATAATATTAATTAAACTTTATTCTTATTCTTTACTACAAACAGAACTAACAAAATAAAAAATTAAAATATTTATGTTAATAAGTTCATAACAAATGAAAAAGAATTATAAGGTGGGATTCGGCATTGGGTAATTAACCTGCTGTTCTACCATCCAAACCTTAAAATTTTAGGTTATAAATATAATTCGTATACGTAAAGAAAATATATAATATATGAATACATATACATATGTATAACCGCAGAAACACAAACAGACAAAAGGAATAAAAATAAACCTATATCTTTATAATAATTAAATAAAAATGGAGTAAAAAAATAAAACAAAGAATTTAAGAAAATAGCAATAAATAGCAATTTAAATTTAAGTTAATTCCAGTCTTCGAAAAAGGTGATGCAAATAATATGGACAATTATAGGTTAATTTCTATAATGGTAGGTATTATAGAAATTGACCTATAATTATTTTATTAATCCATATTATTTGCATCACCCTTTTCGAAAATATTTGAAGCTATATTAAAAAATGGAATTGTTAAATATATGAAAGAAAATTATTTATTTAATAAAAATCAATATGGATTCCGAAAAGGACTATCAACATCTCAAGCAATATACCAACTGACTACTAAAATAATAAAATGTTTTGAAGAAGGAAACTACAAACAAGTTTTGTTCTGTGACTTAGCAAAAGACTTCGATTGTGTATCGCATAAATTATTGTTACGTAAATTAAAACGATATGGATTTGATGAAAATATTATAAATTTAGTTAAAGCTTTTGTTTCTGGTCGAAAACAGAGCGTATAACACAATAGAAAATTTTCGAGTTTTAAAGATATAACTGTCATTCCCCAAGGGTCAATATTGGGATAAATTTTATTTATATTGTATATAATGCGTCCTTTATGCTAATAACTTCAGATTAATTATAAAAAATGCATCTTTAGATAAAGTATTTTCATCTGCTGAAGATGCTTTAAAGAATGTTGGAGAGTGATGCATTGCTAACAGTTTGTTACTAAAAGAAAACAAAACTATTAAAATGATTTTCTCTATGCGACATTTGCCGACAGAATTGACAAAAGCGGAACCAGTTAAATTTCTTGGAGTGTATATCGATTCAAAATATAATTGGCATATAATTGTTATTTGAATAGGACAAAGATTATATGGTAGATAATATATCCATTAATAATTCCAAATGGGTTGCCTAGCCAAAACGCCTGCCTAATGCCGTTAAATAATTGATTGTAATTAATTTTTTTTGGTTAATTGGTTAACTTCCCGAATTGTCATTCATATAAATTGACGAGTTGGTGAGAGATTATGACCGTCATAACAGTAGATATTGTAAAATATAGGGTGCCTACTTTCCGTTTACACATCCATGGTTCTCCATGTTTTAGAATTTTTAGATGTTAATGTTTTGAGCGCAAGCGCGTCGAATTTTTTTAATTTATGTTACTGATTGATAAAAAATACATAATTATGAAATAAAAAGTTTTTCTGCTCCAAAACGTATATTCATCATTAAAATCAATAATTCCGATCGACAACACAAAACACTGCATCATTTTTAATTATTAATTATTTGTCAAGACCTATATTTTTACATATACTCAAGAACAAGCTGGCTTATAACAAAATTGGAGATTTGCTCCAAACATCATTTTTGACCGGTCAAGACTTCTTTGACTATACATGGATTTTCACTCAGCAGCTAGCGCTTGTCATGACTATCATATTCTCTCACTGACTCCCCTATTTATATGAAAGACAAATCGGGAAAGTTAACCTAAAAAAAATAATTACAATACGCGTTTTGGCTAGGCAGCCCATTTGGAATTTATTAATAGATATATAACAGCAGAGAACACAGTGCCAGATGTCTATGACAAACAACCTCACGTCAAGAACGTCGCCTAAAATTGCTGCCCTTAAGAGACTGTGACTTCACAATATATACGATTGCAAAATTATTATTTGCAGAAATTGGAAGAATCAGCATAAAGTGTATCTATAAAAAGAACGCTATTTTGAGATTATGTCTTACCGACCACTACTAGTTTTACCACTACCTGTAGAACACAAACGCTAATTTTGTTGTCAGAGAATAAATTGGGATAAAGAATAAAATCAGGTCGTCTTTAGTGACGAATTCCGATTTTATTTAATTATGAGCAATATTCGGATGCGGATAAGAAGAAGACGTGCAGAACGACGGCATATGCAGTATGTACTTTGAAGCAGCCATCTTCTTCTTAGGCCTCCATGATCTTCTGAGTTATTGCCAATAGAACATGTTTAAAACATGAAGCAGGAGGCTCAATTGTTTACCCTGTTATCCCTAAACCTTAAAAAACATCAAATTCAGATAGAATAATACAATAAGAAGATATCAATAGGCTCATTAGATCATTGCCACAACGAGTTAGGAAGTGCGTACAGCACCACAGCGATTCAACACGCTATTAATATTTTTAAGTAGATTGATGTTTGAAGGGAAACATTTTATAATTTGTTTATTTTCACTTTTTTAATAAAATATAAAAAATTCTTGAATTTGAACAACTGCTTCTTACTCTTGTTTTGTCAATCAGTATATTTATATTTATTTAAAAATTTTTAATTTTTCTTTTATTAAAACGTATGTGACACGTTGTTTGCATAAAAAGTACTGCTAAATCAAGAAAAGTTGTTGAAGTAGCACGAAAATATACACACCAATTTGGTGTTGTTATACATTTGTGGACGCAATGACTGTAGCATTAGAAGCTTCTAAGAGCAATCATATAACTTCAACTAAATTCCGTTCAACAGTATTTATTTTCTGTTTTAAAATTAAAAAATTGACATCTCTTTTTAATGCTATTCATAATTGCTGCTTTGCATTAGAATACTATGATAGCGAGTGACCTATTTGTCTCTAAGCGATTGTAGTGTTTCAAAAATTACAGGACATAAAAAATACTACTGTTTAGTCGAAGTAGTATCTTTGTTTTATCGGTACAATTGCTTGTTTTGCAGCCGATTTGTAAATACTAATATACTCGGCTAAACAAGCGCGTTTGGATTTTAGGGAAGAGTAGAGTGACCAATATGAGACATAGCAAGTACCACTGGCCCCAAAAAATACAATCAATTTTATTTAATCGACAAAATCGTTTTACTCTGCAACTCGACCAAAGATAACTGTTAGCAGACGTTTAGTCACTAAGCAACTGGCTACTGTACTAAACCACACACCCTAGTCCAAACAAGATCTAAGTGTATTTTTCTATTTTAGAAAGAATGATAGAAAGTATATTAATTTTTTTATAGCTGTAATAAAAGTATTAAGTTTTCTCTCAGCCGGACAGTGTCCGTTTATACTTATATGTAAAACTTTGCCAAATTATATTAATTTTTGTAAAATTATTAAGAAATAATAAGAAAAGAATGTAATTTAGTAAAAATATAAAATTTTACAAAATTCCATAAAAAATTCTACAACTTTATAAATTTATTAAAACATTTTCAAAAGATTTTTAATTGTTTTTAATAATACTTGCTAACATTTTGCAAAATAATGTAAAATTATTTCTATAAATATAAATTTTTGTGAAAGCTTATAAAATAATAAAATTCCATAAAATTATATAGAATTTTGCAAAATTTCGACTTTCGATTAAATTCTTATGAAATTCTTCGAAATTCTACAAAATTATCAAAAAAATTGTGTTTGATTTATTTGTAATAATTAAAGAGCAACAAAGCTATTAGCCACATCTCAAATTTTAAAGACTTGCTATTTTTTAACTGAAATAAGTTGTAAAATATATTAATATTATATTATAATCTTTATATATGTTTGTGTTGTGTATATTGGAATATCCAATAAACGTATAAAAAAATCAATTGAAAAGTTCTGATTATGTTAATATTTGAGTCTTAATTTGAATCACTGAATAAATTCCGATTATGGCTAATAGCATTGTTGCCTCGATGTCTTTAATTACAAAATTTTACAACCAATAATTGTATAATTAAAAATAAAACATGTTAACAACTAACACAACAATGAAAAAATTGTAAATATATTTATTTGTGAAATGTGACAACACTTTTTATAATGATTTTAAAAAAAGTTTGTCTTATAAGATGTTTAGTTATATGTATAAATATATTAAAAAAAAAAAGTTGTTTTTGCAAATTTTTACTGTATGAAAAATGTTAACATTGTATTGCTTAAAAAATTATAAGACATCATTAGTTTCTATTGTGGTTTGTTATTGATGTGATTTAAAGCTATCACGTGAGTTTGTTCCTATAGTTTGTTCTTATGTGAAAATGCAACATGAAAATATGTGGGCAAGCAGCTCATTAACGTGCGATCACACGCGCATGCTTAAATCCTTAAATTATTTAATTCGTTGCATAAATTCACGTCTACATCAAAAGTTATATTTAATACTATATTTGTTACTAACGCTAAATCATTTGGATAAATTCACAATTCCTTTCATTTTTATTAATTTCTTAGATACTAAAGACATTTTTATTAAACAAAGTTATTCTTGATTACGACAACAGCATAATTAGATAAAACTCAAATTAAATGTGTTTTTGTGTGCTCAGTTTTGTAAAATCAATTTTTGATAAATGCTTGTTTCGTAATATTTATAATTAAAACTTTTGCTTTAATAATAACACTTAAATTCAATGATATCAAGAAAATAACTAAATTTGTGCATGTAATATGCATACAAATTGAAAATGAGCAAAATAAAACTCTAAACTGTAATTATATCTTTTACGTAAGTTTCTAGAAGTATTAACATGTTTCTAATTTTCAATATATTATTGACAACTACAATTTTTATAATGATTTCTTGTTATGAATATAATGATATTGTTATGCAACTGTTCAATTATTTCACCTGAAACGCAGATAGATTTAACTACAATAGATATTAAAATTAAATTAATTTTTCAAACCTTATGTTGGATCATTTATAATCACATTATATTACATTTATATTTCATACTATTTTATGTTTAAGTCAATTAGTATTTTATTGACAGTTATAAATTTACACAAAAATCAATTAAAGGTATACATAATAATATTGTGTTGTGTTGTATTATATGCATATCTTCTTATGAATATTTCAAATAATATAATATGAATAGGAAATTTGAGAAAGTTTTTTCAAAGATCTATCAATTTATGTGTTTTATTCACCATAAATTTAGATCTCTCTTCGCCGCCCAGTGTGTGAAATTTCATCTTTTTTAAATTTCAAATATGTCTGAACAAGTTAAACAAATAATTTAAATTCGTAATGTTTGAATTACATAGTAAACATTAAGCTTCTCATGATGTTTGTTCTTTATATGGTGTAAATAAAATAATTGAAACTTTCAATTTCAATTGTTTTCGTCTTATGACTATCCTTGCACAACATTCATTATTTGCTAAAATATAATACTTTCGTTTTTAATTCATTTTGCTAATAAAAATAAATTAATTAATTAAATTAGGATATTTATTCTATTCATTTAATACAGGGTGGCCAAATGTGAATGTTACTATAGACTGTCTAGGAAACTAAAAATGTTGGAATAATTTTGATAAGCCAAGGGTGGATACAGCGGGGGGCGAAAGGAGCAATCGCCCCCTCTGTTGGACATCGGTGTCGTTGTTTTAACATATATAAGTCACATCAACTCTAAATTATGTGTTAAAAACATTGTTAACAAAATTATAAAACAATAAAGTTAAAAACAATATTTTTTAATTTTTTATTTAAAACAACAAGTTTTGTTTAGTTTAAACTTTTAATGTCAAAAATCACCCACTCCATGGAGGTTTTCTAGATCCGCCTTTGTGAGCTGATTTGCAACATTGCAATAGGATTTTTATATAATTTTTAGTTTTCAAGGAAAATCCACCGTTTTCTATTGTGGCCTCTGTTTGGTTTACTTCTTAAATTATGGAAACATTACTAACACTTCTTATTACACTTTTTTAAGCAGAATCTGGTATTGTAGCCAGTATTTTTTCGAGATTTCGAATTTTTAAGATATTTCATCTTGATTTCAACAATATATACTTAAAATGTATTTTTAAGTCTGTTTTCTAAGCAAATTATTTTTTATATATATATATATATATATATATTAACTATAATTATAATTATAACTATTATAACTTGCGTGAGGTACCATAATGTTTCTTTTGGGCAAGACCGAAGATTCAGAAATATTCAATAAAAAACCCCTTTTTACTAAAAAAATTGGACTACTTAGAAATATATATATATATATATATATATATATATATATATATACCTTAAAAAACCCTATTATACATATATATTATAACAAAAAAAAATATTTAGAAATATATAATAACACATACA